>JAPEUT010000118.1:0-76780 GCA_027946375.1 Neodidymelliopsis sp. IMI 364377
CTCCCTCTCTCCCCCTTTCTCCCCGCCCTCACTTCCCACCACCTGTCCACCAACAGCCCGCACCACAGCACCCGCACCTACAGCACCCGCCTTCCTCCCTTCCCTTACTCCAGCAGTAGCCCCACAGAAAGGCGTGCCGCAGTGATTATGAGGATCGTATTTATCCGAGGCGGACGCGTGGATGCTCGTTGTCAAGAGGGTGAGAACGAGGAGTGTTGGGATAAGAGGTGCGAAGGTGTGCATTGGAGTTTTTGCGCGGGGTTTGGAGGTAGATTGTGTTGGGGATGAATGCGCGTGTGGGAGTGTGTGAGTATGTAGAATAGAAAATGGAGTTGAATAGAGATTAAGTGTGACGAAGAGATGGTAACGATGTGAAGAGGTGGGGAAAGAGGGATTATGTATTCAGGCATATATCACTTCACTGCGTGCGCGTTGATGGGCCGCTGATAAGGGGGGTGAAAGCGCTTCTCTTCTCTCCTGTTTGGGGCGTTTGTTCGAATGGTGCGTGGCACACCGCTGGTTGGTGGTGCTGCTGTGATTGGATGGGTGTGTTGGTTGGTTCGGGAGGAGTTGTGACGTGCAGTGGAAGGAGTTTGGGAGTTCTGCGATCGGGAAGGGTCGAGGGATAGAAGATAAGTTTGCAGAACGAATATATGGATATGAACTGATTTACAACACCCTCACGCCGATACCAACATTCAAACCAACAGCAGACTGTCGTTGGGGAATTAGAGACATCTAATCAGAATGCCAATCACTTCCCTCCGTCACTTGTGTCCCGCCATACTCACTCCTTCCTTGCCTATACATCGTCAACACTTCCTCGGTCAATTCACATACATACTCACTCTTCCCTATCTACACTGCCACTGCTCTGGCCCAGCTTCTCGAACTTACTCCCGCCCAGCGTATCGTTGCCCCACCCCTTCTCACTCATCTTTAGCAGCAACTCCTTCATCTCCCTAACATCCTCCTGCAGCTTCTTGACCTCGAGGACCGCCGTGTCGAATTCGACGTTGGGCTTGGAAGCCTGCACTTTCTTGTCCCACCCGTCGGCTTCAAAGTCGCACTCGTGCAGTACCTGCTCCCACTCGTGCGTGACGTCTTCGTCTGCCTCGCCGCGCTTGCGGTTGTGCATTACGGTTCTGGCTTCCTTTTGCTCGATGAAGGCGGTGACGACGAGGAGGGGCGAGTAGATGACGGCCATGACGCAGTCGTTGAGGTGGTCGTAGCGCTTCTCGTCCATCCACCATTCGAATGGGAGGATGAGGAAGAGCATCTCGATGAGGTTGAAAGGTGCGATGAAGACGTTTTCGTCGGGGGCGCGGACGAACTGCATAGTTTTCTGCGAGAAGAGCGCCATGTATTCGTCGATGGCGTTTTCGGTGATGTCTTCGTAGGCCGAGTTGTAGAGCGCGATGAGGATGTTGAGCAGAATGACCATGACAACGAAAGTGAAGATGTAGTAGAGGATGAGACCGAAGGGGGGCTGAATCACAAGTTAGCAGGTGGACATTGGATGAGGGAAGATGTGGCTTACAGCGAAGTTGTCGAACCCGTCAAATTCAGGAGATTGCATAACGGCGTTGAGCATGGCTTGCATGACGAAGCTGATGTCGTCCATGACTTGATCATCGGCAATGTCAAGACCCATGAATGCTTGGAGGAAGCCAACCAGGACAATAAACAGCAGCGCAAAGAAGATGAGCGACTCGCGCATCATAACCTTAAGCACAACTAACATAGCGCCAAAGAAGCGGAACGTATCGAGATACAAGAGCAGACGCATCCAGAACATGGGTGCGGTGAAGGCGAGGAAGTTGTAGCCAAGTTCGTTGAACTTCCTACGCTGGTCGTGCTCTGGATTTTCGTAATCATGGTCGTGGCTCATGGCAATAACGCGGAGCACAAGAGAAACTGTGAGGAGGGCATAGAGGGTGCTGTTGAACATGTTCCAGAAGGAGATGTAGAATCGACCGACTTTCCAGAACTTGTTAACTTCGTCACAGATGAAGCCCAAGGTGAAGATGTAGAGAAAGCCTTCGACAATGTCCAGATCGGCGTCAGGGTTGATGGTGTTGATGGCGCCGGTGTAGAGGCCCAGGAAGATGAGCGACATGGCGATTTGCACCCAGTTCTGGTACCGTGGGACACGCATACGATCCGGGTCAAGATGCGCCCAGTAGTTGGTGTTTGTCTTGTTCTCGAACTGGACGAAGCGGGTCGGGTCTTCGTCGTCTTGAACAATCCATCCACGCCACAAGTAGGATATACACTTCTGGTAGCCAGAGGAGCCGATTACGGTAACGGCGTGCAGATCGACGGCCTTCTCGACAGCATTGGCGGGTTCAGTAGGCTCGCCGTTGACGAGGATAGAGTATCGCTTGAGGAGGACTTCTTCAAACAGGTAGTCCATGTCCTCCTCGGCTTCGATTATGCGCTTCGCCATCATCTCAGCAGCAATGGCGCGCACATCGTGCAGGTCGGCGTCCCAGAGCTCAGCGTTAGCTTGTTTCTGGGGGTGTTAGCTGTGTGATATGTGTTTGTATATTAGATCTCCATACCTGGAACCATTTCTTGACAATCAAGAGACAAAACACCACACATGCCTTGTTCTCTTCTCCACCCGCCTTGTTTGCCGTGTCCAGCACAGCTTGTGTGATGATGGGGCTGTTCGCCTTTGTGACTTTCTCTTCCTCAAGCTCGCAGGGAATGACCTGCTCGACCTGGTGCTTCAGGCGCAGACAGATCTTGGTGACTTCTTTCGCATCGATCGGTGGGGCTGGGAAATGCTCGCGGCGCGTGGGTAGGACTGGAACAATCAACTCGTATCCTTCACTGTTCGAAGGGAGTATACTGACGCGCACTGGCCTCATTCGCCATTCTATGCCGTCTATCCGACCCGTCGGAGTTGAACAGCTGAGCCCATTTAACCATAGTTGTGGTGGTGCTTGAGGTGCAGCGGTGAGAGAGACAACACCAACTCCAATCACACAGCAGAAAAGTGCGGATGTGAGAGAGAATCACGCGACACAACCAGAAGGCCTAGGAAGAGAATTGATAGCGCCGTTGCTGTTGTTGGCGGCTGCGCGCAGAAAGTTGGTTAGCCCGTTGAGCTTGGCCGAGCTGTCACTCATCGATCGTCATCGTACCGCGCTTCGGCGCTCGGACCAGCACACGTTCAGCCTTGCAGCACGCGCTTGCACATGTGATTGTAGTCTTTGTATTGGATTCATGTGCGTCGGAAGGCTAGGGCGCACAATTTGACACCCTTCCAGAATGAAAATGCTATACATGTCAAATATGCCGCGTACATGCTCGAGGAATGGTTATCGAGCCCCAAACGCCGGTATCCACTTTTGACCATGCCCCATCATAATCGTTCACATGCAAAAGTCGTCTAGGCCTCAGCTGCCGCCGCACCAACCTCGCCCTCGTCGCTCGAGCTCTCGTCCTCGTCGCCGCTGACTTGCTGGTTCTCGCGCTCGCGCTTCTCCATGAGCGCGGCAAGCTCGGCGTCGTCGTTCTCGGTAACGGCACGGGGAGCCATCTTGACCTGGCAGTCGCCGCCCGCTTTTGTGATGCTCGCCTTGATGTCTTCGATGGCCTGCTCCAGGGTTGTGATACCGACGTTCTTGTCGAGACACTGCGAAGTGAGGACTGCACACGTTAGTTGAAGCTCGCATAAACAAATAGGTGCATGACGAACCGTAGAGGGGAGGCGACACAAGCTTGACCTTGACCTGGTTGTCCGGGGTGTTCTTGGCCTCAGCGGTGCGGAGAGCCTCCTTGACGGCATCGATACCCTCGTAGCCGAAGCAGGTGACTGGGCAAGTTAGTTTGCAGTCCCACATCCTGATCACATGCAGTCCTTACCCTCGATATCAGATCGCACCTTGGTGGGCTGGGGTGTCAGCCTCTTGCCAATGTAGCTCTGAAGCTCCTCCTTGACGACATCGTTGGGGAAGGTGACGTCGTTCCAGACCTCGGGGTTGGTGATGCTGAGCTTGAAGGCGTCGATGGAGTGACCGTACTTCTTGTTCAGCGGCCAGCCGATTGTCTGGTAGATCTCCTCGATAGGGGTCTGTGTCTTCTCGGCGACGTGGCGCATGATGCTGTGGACCATCTTCGACTTGTTGTAACGCTCCTCGCACTTGACAATGTCCTCAGGCGACACACGACGCTTGGACAAATCAATGTAACCCTTGTCCTTGTCGACACGGAGCACGACGACGACCTCGTTGCGGCCGACACGGATGAGCTTCTGAATGGATCGAATACGTCTGCGCGACAGCTCGGAGAGCAAGATCATACCGTCGATGTTGTCTGCGCAGGTTAACCTCTACCCATATCCAGTTGCTGCACGCTGCACCCACCATATTCGAGCAGCTTGACGTATGCGCCCATCTCTGCGATCTGCTTGACGTTGACCATAACGAAGCTCTCCACCTCCGGGTACTTCTCCTCGTAGAACCGGCAATTTGTGAGAGACATGGTGTGCGGTTGTCCTGGAATTCTTCTGGGAGGGTGTTGGGGCGTCGCTCGACTGTTGGGTGCGTGGGGTCGGTGGGGGTGCGTTCTCCTATGCGTCTGCGGATTCGAAGATGTATTTGTCGAAGCTTTGCGGTTGTAGATACCGGTGGGGTTTCGTCGGCAAGGGTTTCTCCGTTGCGCGCGTCGGGCTGAGTGTTGGCGACTTTTTGGTGACTCAATTTGCCCACATCGAAATCCAACGCGGGGCGGCGCGGTGCCAAGATTCCATCTGCGCTTGCCGTTTCCGGAATAGTCGCTCCAGTCATCCTACTACGAGGGGGCATCATCAACGCTACTTCCAGTATTCCTTGCTTGATAGTCTCGTCATCAAGTGACAACTTCAAGGTGTACATAGTAGCATCAATTGTCTTACAACTGTCTTCTACCGGGCATCTCTTCATCACCTGCAAGCTGCATGCAGCATCCGAGACTCTACCATCTAGATAAGTCAATGTTGATGATACTAACACAGAGGCACACAAAATCAGCCATACAGTCTCTTCCTATCGTTTCTGTCTGTTGACTTTTCGTTGTAGAAGTTATGTTTTCTCTGAATTGATCGAACTCTAACTTTCTCTTAATACCCATTGATTCACACTCAAATTTCCACTCTCTTTTAATTCCAATCACTTATCGTAAAGCACGATCTCAGCTCAGTTCAAGTTCTAAGTCTTCGAGCATGGACGCTGATCAGCATTCTACATACGCATCTGCCATCTTTTGCACTCTACAACACAATTTAATAACTTCGCTTTGCCCTCTTCTTATAAACCTACCAATTTGTTTCAACAGACGAGTAGCCATGTATCCTGTCAAGATTACAATTTTACCCGACTTTACAGGGCTGGTGCGGCTACGCAGCAGAATCGCGCCTGGCTTTGCGTATAATTGTCAGAACTGTAGTATCTCCAGTGCAGAGGAGTAGCACAAAGGACGAGCAAATTACCACAAACTCATGCCATCTACCACATGCCGCCTAAACCTCTGTCTATATCCTTAGGCACTTCAAGGCCAAGCTATAGTAGTTCCAAGCTCGACATTCCCACCATGCCAGTGAAAGTGAAAGCAACCACGAACCCACCGTTTGCCCACCCTCCCTAACCAGCAACGTATTTCCGCCTAGCGCGCACACCACCAACTGTCCATAAAACCACTCACTATCCTCCCTCTCGTCTCACTCTCTCACCTAGATTACAAGCACCAAGCTCTCAACCCACGATAACCAAACGCCCACACACCCACACCAAACTCACCATGCGCATCACCACCACCACCACTCTCGCCTTCATCGGCATCTTCTTCGTCGACATGGTATACGCTAGTACCTCCATCTCCTTCGCGCTCCCAGGTCCAGACGACGCCGTCACCACGACTCTGTTCCTCACGTCGACCACGACGCTCACTTCCGTGACCACCATCTACAGCGTCCCCAGCATCGCCACCACCACGGTGTTGAGCAGTGGTTACCTTCCGCCTCCCCCTCTACCTCTTTCCCCTACCTCCCCTACCTCCCCTGCCTCACCACCCAATGCCACGTCTACTACCGACGAAACCACAACCTCCTCACCACCTCTCCCCACGCCCCTCTGGCCCGGGAACCTCACAACCATCATCGACACACCGAATGGTACCTTCTCTGATGTCATCACCGTATCCTCTTCCAACGGAACGTCGGTTTCCACCATCGCCATCATCGTCACGCGTACAGGGTCTTCTTCTACTGCACCTGCGACTGCGACTGCGTCTTCTTTCACCTCAGCATCTACGATTCCCGAGCCCTCAAACGGCGCCGTAGGAGCACTGGGTGGAGGCAAGAGGAAGGTGATGGAGGTGTGTGTGTGGATGGGAGTTGTGGCGGGGTGGATGGTGGTGTTGTAGTTGAGATGGCTTTACTTATTCCGTTCCGGAAGAGGTAGAAAAAGTGAAAGGAAGGATGAATGGAAGGGAGGAGTTTTCAAGCCGAGCCTCCAGGTCGAGAGATGGGTGATATAGCACGCCATAACGAAGAGAAGACATGTCACCAAACTGTAGCGATATGAGAAAATCTCAATGACTTTGTCTTATATTTCTCTGACACCCCTCCGTCCCACCTGATTTGATACAGATCTAGCTTCTAGCCCACGGTATCTGACGTACACACTTCCTTCTACTATTAGAAAAACAGTCAAGGTGTGGGGAAGGAAAGGAGAACGAATCCATATTAAGACTACATGTATGATACCCGCGAAAGAAAACCTCACAATACCCATGCAATTCATCAGACCACCAATCGCCCAGTCCAATAACGCCAACCACCACACTCGCTCAGCTCATTACTGTTACCACCTGCCACTTCTACTTCGCTTTCGCCTCCGCTTCCTCAATCCTGAAATCTGCTTCTCGACCCTGCACACGCTCAATCTCGTTCTGGATAGCTAGTACCCAGTGGTCTCTTTCGGCGCGACTTCTGGCTCTAAATACCACGCTCCGACCCTTGGATCCCAGCTTCGCGACTCTCTTTAGCTTAGTTCGCTTTCCTTCTTTGCGCTCTCGCTCCCCTGCGCCACCCGCGCCTTCTTCTGCGCGGAACCAGGATTTGGCTTTGCCGTGCCAGATGACAAAGGTGGTCATGACGTCCTCGTCTGTGCTTGTCCAGCCGTCTTCTAGGTATACACGGGGCAAAGCATGATGTCCTGGTTTGTTGGCATCGAAGGTTTGGTTCTGGTAGAGCAGGTCGCTCTCGGTGAGGAGCCCAGAGTAGATGTAGCAGTCTCTAAGGTCAAGGTTTGCAATGCGCTCGTGGTGGATGTGGGATAGTTGTTTGCCGACGCGGGAGCGCAGGACATCACGGAAGATAAGCAGAGTGCCGGCAGCGAGGAGGACGCTGCAGCGGGTGAAGGGGGCGTGAATGCGGGGTTTACGGTAGAGCATGCCACTCATGTGGATGCTGCGGCAGCAGGCGATGCCACACATGTTGTAGAGTTGCGGGGAGGCGAAGGACTGAGTGACTTCCCATTTACGCGCGAACTGGCCAATATGCGCTTCACCCTCTTCGTCTATGTTAAGGGCACTGAGGTTGCGGCTGCGTGTGGATTTGTAGAGGGTAATGTCGGAAGCTGTGCGATGTCTCCAATACTTAGCGAGGGCGCGGAGATGATTGATCCATTCCTTTCGGCGAGCTTTGTCGGCAGCCTGCAGACGTATGACCAAGCCGTTTTTCATGACCAGTTCGAAGGTGCGATCCAGATCAACGTCTCGTGTTGCGCCATCTTCACCCCTCGAATCATCCATATCAACATCCTCATCAAAGTCAACGTCCGACCCAGGTTCAATCTCATCATCCACAGGGCTGGCGCCTAATCTCGCCTTACGGACTTTGGCGATGTCAGCCATGTTGATGTAACCATCGCAGTTCAGCAGATTTTGATCCTTGCGCTCAGCCTCATCTGCGGCATCTTCGTCATGCAGTCTCCTGGTTTCAGAAGTACCAGAGTGGCCTTGCATCAGCCATTCGATTTGTTTATCTTTTACCGGGTAGGGGTTCACAGCCCAATTGTCCGGTGTGCTGTCTTGGATCGCCTGCGATGTTGGAACTGCCGCATTATCGGAGATAGGGAATTTTGGCGGAGGAGGTGGTGTAACTTTGGTTGGTCGCGAGAATAAAAGATACTGGTCGTGACTCGCAAAGTACAGCTGCTTGTGGTACATGAGACCCAACCGCTTCGCACGTCCCCGTTGCCCCGTCAGGCGAATGAGGAAACCTTCCACAGGAACGGGTTCCGTGAGAGTCTTGTGCTTCTTGGCTGTGATCGCTGTTGTAGGGTAATGGGTTTTTGGTCGCAACTCCAGATCGTGAGACTTGAGCATAGCGATAGTGCCGTACATCTTGCGCTCGTTGGCTCCATGAATCCACTCCAAGCGGTCGTACCGTTTCCAGGCAAGACCTATCCTCTGGTCTTTTGTCCAGGCTTCCAATACGTTCGCCCACTCCGGCGTGTCTTTGAGCTGGTCGAGGCATTGCCGAATCAACGATTGTGCCATAGCTTGCTCTTCTTGCATGGTCTTCAAGATGGCCTCCTCGGTATCGTCAGCGTCCTGCACTTCGTTCTGCGAGGCCTCGAGTTTTTCGAAAGGATTGGCTATTCGCACATTGAGGCTCATGTCCGGGATGTTGATCTGGAGTTCAGAAGCACGGCGCCAACCAAGAATGTTGCGCAGAAACGTGTACCACTCGACAGCGTTGGAAGCAGTTCTGGCTTGCATGATGAAGATCAAGGTTCCCTTAGGACCAGGCATCGACACCACTATAGACTTGTCGAGGGATGAGTACAGATTGATTTTACTGGTCTTGCGACCAAGAGGAATCTCATATGCAGCACGCTTGCCAGCGCCACTCTGTTCGATCTCGGGAATGACCTGTTTGTGATTAGCACTAATTCGACACAAGTTCAACTGCAAAGCCTACCCGTGTCTGATACAGTTGCAACAAGAAGTCAGAGTTGTCGGTATGGCTGTGTCTACACACAATCATGTACTCTCGCCACTTGTCCTTGACTCTGGTGACGACTCGTTGGTTGACGTTTTCGTCAAAGTCTTCGGGCACTTCATCAGCAGCATCCACCCGAACGAGCATACGTTCCATTTTTACTACCAGACCATCTTTAATGCTTTTTCTTCGCAACTTTGTGCCGGCCCGCTGGATAGTCATCTGTGCTCTCTTGGCCTTGAAGTGTACCGCCTGCCGCTTCGAATCTTCAGGAATGTCGAACTTGACGAGATTGCGCAGATTCGAACCTTTGCGAGTTAGGTCCTGTGGAGTTGAGCTTGCACCGTTCGAACTATCCAGCTTGGACAGACCCATAGTTGACCGTCGCTTGACTCTGGCGAGTATGCCCTTGGTGGGAGGGGAAGTAGCGACTTCTGCATCAGCAGGCACTGGTGTCTTATTCAAGTCAGCCTTCCGCAGCAAAGACGAGGTAGAGTCGGCATCTACCGAGGGTGTTCCTCCCATAGTAGATGCCGGTTCACCGTGACTTGTAACTGCAGATAGCGACTGCTTGCCCAGTGACTTTCGTCCAGACTCTTCGTTGTTGGCAGGAATCTGCAAACCACTCATCTGAGGCTGCGGTCGCTCTTCTGCACGCGGCGTTTCGGCATCGTCTTCCTCGGATTCGTCGTCGATGTCGCCTGCATGGTTGGGCATGGAGGACGCGGTGACGAAGGATTTGGTGCTTGAACGATGTGGCATGGGCGGCTTGTTGGGGTCGTATTCGCCTTCCTCGTGGGTAAAGACACGTAAAGCCTCGTCGTCTACATCCTCGGGCTCAGAAGGCGCATCGACAAACTCTTCGTCTTCGTTTCCCACTATAACATCATCCTTCTGCGCTGTGCCTCTGGGCACCTGCAGGGCTGGGGGTGTGCTGGCGCTTGCAGGTGAAGCGCCATTTGTGCCGCTGGCTTCTGTACTCTGCGTGCCTCCCTCTTCTTCGGCGTCGAGCTCCTCGGGCTGAGGGAAGCTGTGCTGGAAGAGGGCAGACGAGCTGGGCCCTTCGGCCCCACTCAGGCGTCGTTGACGGGCTTCACGAGGATCAGACGAGAAGGTCGCGGTGCGTGTCGAGTAGTTGATGCGCAGGTGGTGCTTGTACCAGTCGCGGCGGTGCTTGCTTAGCCATGCTGTCTGTAGCTATCATGAGCGCAGTGCATCAACAGAGGTGGGGCAGCATACAGGTATGGGGCCGATGAAGAAGCGCCTCGACGTGAGGTAGAGGTGCTCGGGTGTTGCATGTTGCTGGACATGTTAGCTGCTGTGGACACTGCGAGAGCTGCTGCTGCCATGTACCAGCTTCTGCGCCGTGAACGACTCGGGCGACAGGTTCGCAATGTCAGGCTGCTGGTGCCATGAATGCGGCGCCGATTCAAGGTCGGGCATTGGACCTCTCCTGTGGGATGTTTCGCCGCGGGGATTCAGATGGCTCACACACACCGCACCGAAAATCTACTACGTTACACACTAGACATTAGGGCTAAAAGTATATGGACCAAGGAGAGGCAGCTGCAGCGCAGCCAGAACGCAGCAGAGGTGAGCCCAAGAAAGCAGGTTCATGCGCCTCTGGGCACGGCTGCCTCAAAAGGAGTTCGCGAGTCTCGTCATTGCGGCTCGCGCCCCTGCGCCAATCATTTGCCCATCGGCCCGCCTGGACTCACAAATATGTTCAACTAATTATCTACCTTCTTGCAAGTTCACTGCCCGAAGTGCATGCATGCCAGGGGGACGCGCTGACTCGTATTCGACGTTGCGGGGTGTGCTGCCGTGTCACGTCTGCGTGCTTCCTTTGCTCTATGTCGTCCACAAGGTTCCTTTCCACGCCCACACAAGGAAGATCGACAAACGTGCATCTTTTGCTCAAGGTCTCCAACTGTCTGCATGTCGATCATTCGACGGCTTGCGGCTCCGGCGGCATCTTCTCCACTTGGCCAAGGTTATCACGGCAACGTCAATACATGACCGACCTTTGTGAGGCCTGAAGATTTGCAAGCCTTGCAGCAACTCTGGCCGACCACAGCACACCGTCGCACTCGCGTACCCCACACACAGCCCAACGCAGCATCTTTGTTGCACGGCTCCACAGTGCCCACACCTCAGATCTTGGTTCGCAGTTCCAACCTTGCGACAAGACGTTTGCAAACTACCGCATCAGGCAACTCAGCTTCAAAACTGTCGATTCTCTCCTCGGGTGATCGCCTTTGTGGCGCCGAGCAGACGGGGATCTTCCTGGATAGTCCATGTTGACTGATCAAAACCTCTGGTACTGGAAACACTGGACTTTGACTCTTAAGCTCCGGTTAACGTCGTCCCGTGGTATTGTCCCCTCGCCATGTCATGCATCGTTACGTGCACAGAGTGTTGCTCAACCCAAGCTCACAACCCTGCATGGGCCCCTCTAGTAACAAAGCGATCTGCTTGTTTTGTTAACAAGTGTGCATGCTGTGATCACAAGCGAAAGATAGGAAGTGTTTTGGGATTGCCATGCGCTGACACCTTAGCGCGTTCAGTCTGCCCAATCCTTTCCAACCTCTTCGCTGACGCTTCGGCTGTGATACCAATTCAATCATCAAATGTTTGATCAAACGGCAACGCTTCCTCATGACTTGACTTTCTAAGCTTTCGACAAGAGCTCACATTCATGTGCTGTGTGGTTGCTGAGACCTCCTTAAGTATTACAGCAATCCCTTGCTCGCGGGAACTATCTACCCTGCAGTAGCTCCAAGCTGCAGCAGAGCGACATCATGACGTTCGGATCTAACAGCCGGACTTCACTTATACCTGAAGGTTCCGAAGCTGCCAAACTGTTCGAGCGGGGTCGTTCATGGCGAAGAATGACGTAACAAGCCAGCATCTACCACGACGACCAAACCTTCCATCACTCTTCAGGTCATAGTATCAGCTTCAACTCCACCAGATCAACATCCTCGAAAGAACCAAAATGACCACCGAAGAGAAACCTTACCTCGACCGTGTCTTCGCCGCCAACAACACCGAAGAATCTCGTCGTCTCTATGATGAATGGGCCGCAACCTACGACGCAGACATGAAAGTCCACGACTTCATAGCACCACGTCTTGTTGCCGAAGGGGTCTCCAGTGGCCTGAAACTCAACCATCTGAACAGAGACCCAAGCCAGGTCCTCAAAGGTCTACACATCCTGGACGCAGGTTGCGGGACGGGAACCGTTGGCAATGAGTTGGCCAAAATGGGCGCAGACGACACCGATGGCCTCGATATCAGCGAGGGCATGCTTGAGGTTGCACGAAAGAGCGGCGCCTATAAGGATCTAAAAACCGCAGACCTAACGAAGAAACTGGAGTACCAAGATGGTGAGTACGATTCGCTTGTATGTTGCGGAACTTTTACGCATGGACATCTTGGACCAGGGCCGCTCGCCGAGTTTGTGAGGGTTGTGAAGAGTGGTGGAGTTGTTGTTGCTACGGTGTTGGAGAGTCATTGGACGGAGAAGGGGTTTGAGAAGGAGATAGAGAGGCTGGTGGAGATGGGGGTTTGCGCGGTGGTGAGTAAGAAGGTGCATCAATATCGTAAGGATGCCGGGGAGGGAAGGATACTGATATTAAGGAGTATCTGATTCAGCCCTGAGGGATTTCTCATCGTCTGTCTGGCGTACTACTCGCACATCGAAACCCACCTTCAAATTTAATGAAAACCCTACAGCCCTTCCATATCTCAGGATACGCAAGTTAACCTCCTTACCTCGTTTTTACCTCCAACATACTTGACAAACCCAAAAATGACTCTACCAATAACGTCTTTATCGATCGAAAGTCGCGAAACAGATAACGCACATAGTTACGATATTACATATATTTACCATCTGCTTGACCGGTTCATGTGATACGTTGTAAATCAAATACGTTAATGAAAAGACAGCGTTACTATAGCGGATTACGTCGTTCACTTGACTTTGATTTCGGAGTTGTGCTTGGAGTGAGGAGAAAGGGATATATTGTTTGTGGATGGTGGGAGATGGTCTTGTGTGAAGGATGATTTGGATGGAGAAGTTGTGTAGAGATGTTGAGCAATTGTTGGAATGCACGGGTTCGTCTCATCTCTCAATGCGGCATAAGACCATTAGTCTTGTGAACTTCAGCGTGGTCGAGTATGGAAAACCACAAATATAATTGCTTTTCCATGTCATGAGATCGAGAAGATAGGACATATGAAGCTTCAGCTACGCTGTTCAAGATACTTTCGATTGAAGACTCATGCAATCTCATTACCTATGGTTACGATAGCTGATATTATCACACTATTTCCACAATTCACCAACCCACTACATGTTCAGATCGCTTCACTCCGTTTCTCGGCTCCAGCTGCTTATCTCACGCCCTGCCTAGCCTAATGTGTGTGATGGAGGTGAATGTGGAATGGCTTTTTCACCTCCTCTTTTGACGTCTCGTTTTGACAAGCGCAACCGCGCTTGATGAGTTTCTGCTTGAAGATTTCAACCACGAATCTATGTGTTGTTTAATCGTATAGACTTTCAACTGCAAGTACAAGCGACTCGTTTTAGGACAGGTGTTTTAAAAGAAGGGAAATCTTGTCGATACTATGTGAGTAGCCCTTTGCGAGTCGAGTCTTTGCTGATGGACTGATTGGTTTACAGATTCTATGCCGTGGTTCAGAACTGCCCTGTTGAGCACTCTCTTCACGCGCAAGTCGGTATTTGAGTGTTTTGAGCAACTGCAAGAAGGTAGTATTCTATTCACCCCATGTTCATCCAATGTTGCTAACAGTACCCGAAGCGTACCGCATCTGTACTCCTTCTTCGTATCATATCATCATGTCAACTGGACGTACTCCTGGAGACCGTGACGCAGTATTCGGACCATCCGCGCCGCCCACATACCTTGCTCTCCCAGCATCTGGGAACGTGACCATTGTGGAGGTACTCACATTTCTCCCGAACTCGATCCGTAATTCCGACATATGCGATCGAATAGTATACAATGGTTTGGTAGCAGAAACTATCGCCAATATATACAATCACCATCGACACCTTCCTCGTGATGAGATCACAGTCAATACCGCTCTTAAGATGCTGCAGTGGAGCAAGCGATACCTGCACGGCTACACCAAGAACTCGGGCACCAACTGGACGCCCAGTAGGGCATACGAAATTGATCGACCGGCAACTTGGGATGCCACCAAGCTGTCACTCGAGGGCTTCAAGCTCAACGTCGAGTACAAGCCCAAGAACAGCCACACCAAGGAGGACGGTGTGCCTTTCGAGCAGCTTGATGCAGACGTTGACCATATGCCCACGGAATACGACACGCTTGACCTGACGCGCTGTGTCGAGTACGCCATGAAGCATCCCAACATGTATGTGTTCCCATGCGACTTCGCTTCTCTGACGGAAAAACTTGGAGGTCCCAGAATTGTCAAATTTGGGCACCTGGACCGCGCTGCTGCCGCTCGGTGGACTCAGAGGAGCAATACTTTCAGGCGTCGGTTAAAGGCTCATCCCATTACTGAAGATGATGGATCGCCTGTGACTCAGGCATCTTCGGATGTTGATTCAGGGGATGGTGACAAACTACCGGTGCCTCAAAGCGACACTGAGGGTATGCCATCGGCTGGAGAAGACAGGGAGGAAGAGGCCGACAGTCGTGATGAGAAATCCCAACTCGCAAACGCCGCAGTATGGACTCCTCCCACGAGATCACAGTCTCTGCCATCGTTTGACTTCGCCCAGGAGGTTGTCACAAATGTAACTAAGCGTAAGCGGAGCATATCGCTTGATGACCAAGACGACAACCAAACCAAGCGTCCGCACCGTAGCAGCAACTCGCACTACGATGACTACAGCAGTGACGGCGAAGATAGCAGCTCTGAGAAGATTTTCTCAATAGGACATACCGAAGAGACCGACTCGGATCGACGTCTGTCTGACGACAATTCAGAAGCTGAAGTTCACAACTCGCTGAATGAAGAAGATGCTGAGCCACAACCAGGTTTCGTACAATTCGATGACCTCAACCACGTCGGGAGAACCACCTACGATACAGATCCAGAGAGCGGAGACCACGACTCTTTGAACTCCGAAATTCTAGATGAGCAGATCGTCGATCTACATTCATGCGGTTATGAAATCGAGTTACCGTCATCGGTACATCCTTCTCTGAGCCTACCGCCGCTCTTTGGAGGAGATTTTGTGTTGGATGGGGAGACTTGGGGGTCATGAAAGTTGTGATTAGCGGTGGCGTAGTGGTGTTTGCTATTTGCTGTTCAGTAACGTTGTGTAGATAGTTGGAAGCAATTTATCTCGTCGACGCTGAATATTGCCATTTTGTGGTGGTTTCACTGTTCGTGGTTATGCTGCGACGAATCAGGCGCGTTGAATAACGCAATGTATACATTTTGTGAACTATGTGAATATTGTTCTTCAATCATGCACATGCTCTGACAATATTTCGCGTAACATATGTGATAAACTTGATACTTTGTGCAATGACTCTGCGTTCTCGCATCACTTTGGGTCACATGAGAACTGTTTCTGTGGGTTCGATAATCTAATCACTGCATTACGATATCGTGAGAGTAGCGATGGCTGTAAAAGCTCGGCTACCTAGCGATGCGCTCGTGACCGCAAGTGGTGTAGTAGGAACTGTATAGCTCCTTCGGTGGTGAAATCTCGTGTGTCCACTGAACTGAGATCGACCTTCTGGTGTTTCACTCTCATTTCCTCCATCACTCATCTGCATCCATCTACATACCCGCCACAACTACCTCTTCGCTGACCCACATAGTACGGTACCTCCACTCGGTAATCCTCTCAAGGTGATCATCGTACTCAGTCCAGGTCGTGACACCGAAGAACGTGTACTGCTCCTTGGCCCACCTGACGTTCTCACCCCAGTCGCTTGTGTCCCAGGGCAAGGGGTCGGTCAACTGGTACAGCTCACGGAACGGGGGGTGGCGACGGGGTCCTCCAAAGCGGTACATTGACAAAGCTGATGCCCAGAGCTCAGCTTCGTTGCGGCACCCATCCTGAGCGTAGAGGTGCACGGTGTAAGGGTCGATGATCATGCGGTTGGCGGACAGGGTGGGGGGAGGGAGGAAAACAGGCCGTCGATGCTCGTATGCCCTAGCCGCGGCAATCATCTCAGGGCCGTGATTGAAGATGGATTGATGGGCTGGCTTTGCAGTAGCGGCAGCAGCGTGAAATTGCTCCATCAGAGCGGCGGAGGACTGTTCTTGAATGGTTTGACGGGCGCGACGGGCGGCTGAGCGCTTTCCTTGGATTCCAGGGGTGCCGAGATCTGAGTCAAGTGTTTCGTCGACAGCAGGCAGAATGTTATCGTCGGACTCCGGCTCGTCTTTGGCCTCAAATTCGCTCTCTTCGTCTTTAGGGGCGGGCGGAATGCGCGAGGGCTTCTGATTTTTGATGAGCGTGGCGTAGCCTGGGTAAGAGGGGTCGAGTGTATCAATGTCCTGTTCCTTTGGGTCAGTGTTCCAGCGGCGGAAGAGTAGTTACTGTAGGTTGTACCGTAGTATCCTCGTCCTTCTCAGCGTAAACGGGGGTCTTCTTAACGCGTCGGCTGCTTCTGCGCTTGCGTCTACCATTCCCTTGGCTATCACCGACGGCGTCGATGGCACGCTTGCCTGCAGTGGGACTAGGTGACTCCGCCATCACACTGTCGTCTATGTAGCGCGCGATCTTTTTCTTGATCAGGCTCTTATCAGCGGGCACGTCGGTGCGAGTGCTGTTCGACTTGCTGTTTGGCTTAGCTGTTGACTTTCTATTGTATTTCGCAGGTGTACGCTTCTCATTGTGAGCAGGGTAGTTTTTATCGTAACGTGCAAAAAACTGTTTGTCGAGGTGAGAGTGAGTGACAGGTAGCGGACCTCCAAGACGCTTCACCAGCTTTGCAAAGTCGGTAGGAAAGAGCCACTTCTCCTGTGGGTGCTTGAGAGCGTAATCAACGCAGCGAGTGAGGTCGAGCGCATCTTCACCCGAAGGATGTTGTTTAACGTGAACAGCAAGGTCTTTGAACGGGATTGGAGCAGCAGGCCGGTTACGAGCGAGGTTGCTTGTGTTGCCGTCTAGATTGACGGAACCGCTCTTGGGGTGAGTCAGGCGAGGAGGTCTGAAGTCGCCCACGTATAGGCTGTTCTCATCATACTCACGCAGGACCTCCCACTCGTGGCGTGTTCCAATCGTCCACTCCTCGTATCCAGCACGGCGCATGGCATACTGCATCATGATCGTTGTGGAGTTAGGAGCGAAGCTGCCATTAGGCATGACCCTCGTCGTCCCAAGCAAGCCAGTAATAACAACAGCCCGACCGCCATGGTTGACGAATCTGAGAATGACATCCACAGACTTCAGCCAATGCGGGAAATATGTGATGATCTCTAGAGCTGTCAGGTTGCCCTCAGGAAACGAAAGGTTCCAGCTGGGACTGCCAATTCCAAAGGCATTGTTCCTCGCAACATCTGCCATCTTGTGTGCCTAAAGCCTTAATACGTTATCGAATTAGTACGTACGGGCTCGCCGCTTAAAATGAATTACTAAGGTGAAACAAAGCTGGGTGAAGACAATGGCCTACCTGCAAGAATCCAATTCACTTCCAAGCTCAAGCTCCAACGGAAAGGTCTAGGGTGTGCTATCGCACTCGCGAAGCGTACAAAACGCAGTGTTGAAATCCCCAAACTGCACAATGCTGATGGATAGGGTAGAGAGCGATCGGCGCTGGGGAGGCAGCTCGTAGTGGGAGAGCTTGCGCTCGGGCCAGGCAGGTAGCGATGGATATTGTTACGGTCCAAACAAGACGTAGTAGCCGGACTGTGCGTGAAAGTTTGCTACGCACCGTTTGGTAGATAGTCCAACTTCTTACATCTCTTTGTCCTCAGTACCATAAACCCCTGAGACATTTATCAAGCCGGCCAGCAGGGCTTTTTTCGAACTCTTCCTCAGACTACACCACTCGTCATGGCAGAGACCACACCCAGAGTGCACAAGCCAAGGCCTGGCTTTGGTGATAACGCGCCTCCGAAGACAATACCATTCCCGAAACAAGCACAGTTCACCGCTGTCGAGCTCCTGGCCTTCTTTCCAAATTGCATCTACTCCGCCGACGTCGTATACAGACTGATCTCGAACGGCGGTACACGCAAGGCAATCCATAGCATCATAAATACCCATCGCGCCATGGAGGCAGAGTGGAGCGCCAACTGTTGCGGCGAGAACATGTACAAAACCATGGAGAAAGCGGGCTATACGAAATGGACAATCAAGAGACACAACATATGGCATGAGAGTCGCAAAGATACGTGGGACGGAAACAAACTTGACGTGGGCGATCTGAGGGCAGCGCCTGGGGTACCTGCAAAGAGCGTGTCGTTCGAAAATCTTGCTGCAGATGTGAGGACAATGCCAGAAGGGGACGATGCTCTGGACCTGACGAGAATGGTGCAGTACTGCGTCCGGAATTTGGAGGATGGATGGAGGTATCCGGAAGATTACGAGGAGTTGCTCGAGTTGCTTGGAGGGCCAGCTGAAGTGCAAGAAGACAATACCGATGGAGCAGTATTCGTACGATGGGAGAATAGAAAGCCTCCTCCGCCATCGCTAAATTCCGCAAAGCTAGGTCCAGGCATTGCTTCGATTGAGGAGCAGAGGAAAAGCGGGAGGAGGGAAAACATACCAGGTTCGAGACTCACGTCAAGAAGCGTAGGGCTGGAGTCGAATTCGTCATACAACCTCAGGACTCCAAGGAGAAGTAACAGAGCAGTCTCAAAAGATGCACCGGACTTGGAGGATGAGGTTGCCTCTGGTGCCGCAGATGAAGGACACGGTACACCGTATATGCGAGAGCCAGTGAGTGAAGCCTTGAGACTCATCAAGCCGATGCTCTTCGATGTTACTGTCGATTTCCAGCAATGCTTGAACGTGCACGGCTAGGAACACGTACTGACAACTGTCCAGGCCGAATATGTTGCACCGCCGTTAGGCACGAAGGGCACCACAGCAGGTCCACAGCTTCTTCAAACGTTCCAGGCCGAGGGAACTGTTGGCGAGTCTGATCCTTTTAGTGTGTATGCGTTTGGAGGCCCTCGCCGCATACCACCATATCGATACCTGTGTGATCTCACACAGCCTTACCCATGGGACATTAGCGGTTGGGCGGAGAACCTCAGGTGGTCTTTCGAGCAGCGCACTCTATTCGAGCAGAGCTTTCCAGAAGCGACTGGTTGGACCGAGAGCCCAGAACACATGGCATATATCGAGCGTCAGCGAACACAGCGCCTGTGGGCATCTGATGAGTTGCTCGAGCAGTTGCTGGATGATGATTAGGAAAGGCAGCCATCACGAAGAAGCCGTGGAGTTTGTAGTTTGCGCGGAGTTGGCTCAATGTAATACTTTACCAATGTGAACATAATGGTTGTCACTTAGCAGTTAGCTATATGAGGGAAGCGATGCAGTTCGACCTCAGCACAGTTTTATCTGTAGAAACGGAGTGAGTCTGTCATCGCAACAACAGTACTGATAGCCGTGACATGCATATCCCACTCCAAGTATCGCGGAGTATGGTATTGTGCATGATGAAAGCTCGAGTGATGAAAGAGAGAATGATGATTGAAGCCTGAGGTACGAACAAGCAACCGTGCTAATGTTTCGACCACTCGCGCCTTCCCTCACTCGACCTAGCGCCAAAGACATCCATCATCCCTGCGAAACTCGGTGAAACACTTTCAACACACCTTTCGAACATCACCTCCACAATGTTTGCAGCACCTGGCTTACCCGCATATGCACATCGCTCGCTTGCCACATGAATGGTGGCTAAGCCTTTGCAAACGATGTCATGCCAGAGTGGAACCTACACCTCCCGACACCTTGGCGTAACAGATGCTGCGACTTGACAGTCACGAGGAGGCGCACTGCGCGTTGCATATTTGGCTTGCTGATTTAAGTGTAGAGATGTTGCTGTCCGTGACTGAGATCATCCACCAACTTCTATTCGATACCCCAGGCAGCTGCCATTTCTATTACCGAGCCGGACTCACTACACTCCTTACGACACTTTCACCAACGATAATACGTTCTCTTAATCGTCAATAACCTCACAACACATTCCAAGATGCATTCCAAGTCTTTCGTCGCGCTCAACGCCCTCGCGCTTCTGGCGCTCGCACCTCTGGCCCTTGCCCAGTCCGATGTGACTTCGAAGCCGACCGCCACAGCATCCGGTGCCGAGGTCGTTACTATGATGTGGGACAACGAGCCTACTGCTGCCGCTGCCGTTGCTGCCAGTGGCTCTTCTATGGCGAGTGGCATGAGCGGCATGTCTAAGGACGCCTCCATGACCATGTCCAACGGCGAGGTCATGAACGGCATGAGCGGTATGAGCATGAGCATGAGCATGACCCGCAGCACCACAGCCACAGGCACTGCAATGGCGGGTATGGACATGACCGGGTCGGCAGGGAGGACAGAATTGAAGTCTGGTGCCATGGGCGTTGGATGGATTGTTGTCAGCCTTGGGGCTGGTATTGGATTCTTGGCTGGTATGCTATAGGCCGGTGGACAGGCGTGGGTTTTTATTATTCGTCCACCATGGTTAATATCCATGGGGATTGCCTGTTCGACTTCTTGAGCCTTGAAGGCGGCGGTATATACCTTAGACTACAATTCGACACATACATCCGATCTCACTTTCCCAAACAAGCATCAAGTGTACCACGTAGATCTTGTTTGCTACTGAACCAGGCTATGGAACTCCCGCGATTGCGACTAGCAGCCGACGCTCAACAGAGCGCCGTAATCATCGACAAGTGTGGCGAAGGAATTCTCTACTGGAAAGTCTGCCGTTCACAATCATCCTCGATTGCACAAGAACTCAAAGTCTCCGCTCATACCCTCCCAGATCGGTTCATCTTCTGCATCAGTTCCTGAGTTCTGCGTCTTGTCCCAAGCCGCCGTCTGCATTCGCTCCACTTGCTCCCTAGCTTCTTTCTCAACAGCCTCAGGATGCCACTTGTTCATGAACCACTGCACAAACTCATGGTGCGACTTTTTAAACAATCCACTCGCCTCACGTATGTCTCTTGGATACGTGGTCCATGCTCTCTTGCGTCCTTCTTCCGTCTTGCTCCACATTACCGCCCAAAACTCATCGCTTCCGGTTCTATATCTGGTGTCTTCCAATGTGCGTAGAAGTCGAGTACCACTGTTTGCTGCCGTCTCGGCTGCGAGCTTGATAGATTTCTTGGAGACTGACCATGGTTCGCCTGTTGCATGGGCAAGGCGCACGGCGTTGGCCCAAGTGGTTTGATCGGTATGGTGCGGGTAGGGAGCGGCGCGGAGGAGTAGATGCTTGCTCTTCTGGCGCGACAATGACTGCAATCTGCGATATGATGGGTGGATAGACTCGCTTTCGATATCTGTGGCGTCATCGTACTCGATGTGTAATACTTTCTGTATATCTGGTTCTCCCTTTGTGTATAGGGTTTCCCTATGGACTTCTTGCCTTGACGGCTCTTTTCCTTTACTTGCTGTTTGTTGTGCCGCACTACCTTGAGCTGGACGCTTTTGCCTCTCTACCGCAAAGTCTTCAGTGAAAGTACCTTGAAGTAGAGGCCTGGATTCTACTTTCTTAGGCGACAAGAAGAGGAAGGTGGTACGTCCATCTGCAGTAAGACCTGTACCAACTTTTGTATGGCTTTTATCAAAACCAAAAGGCTGATACGAAGTATCTTTTCCAGATTCGTATCCATTCTGGACATCAGGATCATAAGGATAGGGGCATGGTGGCGGAGGATTGAAGGGAGAGTCTTTCCGCTGAACTTGGAAGAAAGATGATTTCTCTTCCGTCCTGTTGAGCTCTCGTACACTAGGATCCAGACTTTTTCGTTGACAGTACTCATGCCACACTTTTTCTGATACTAGATGCGGTTTGGCAGGGGATCTGAGCAAAGGTGGAGTCTTTCTGAGGTATAGGTCAGGATAGTGAGTCTGATCCGCTTCGGTCGTTGGGAGATCGCGGAGCTGGTATCTTCTCGATTGTTCGAGTTGTTTGCTCTTCTGTTCCTTTCTCATATGAACAGTTGAACTTGATCCATACATGGAATCATGCTCCGAAGGTAAGGCAGTGCTCCAGTCGTTTGGATCGAAACTGATCGCTGCCTCTGGCTCCTCGGTCGGTAGCCTTGGCGGCCAATTGTTTACTTCAATGCTATCGATGATTCCGGCTGGATCATGAAACGTCAAATTTGTGGCATGAGAATGACTCCTTCCGAGCCCATAGCCCTTAGAAACTGCTGCGCCTACCTTTTTCTTTCCGAGCTTGTGTTCGGCCGAAGAAGACAAGACCTCTGATATCGTCGGGCTCTTAGGAGATACCTTTTTCGACCTTGTGCCCTCAAGTTGGACAGCTAGCGTTGTGATTTCCTCATCTTCGATTGTTGCGGCCTTACTGTGAACTTCTCCTAGTTGGGTCTTTTCGGATCGAGGAGTCCTGTTTTGTTGAGGCTTGTCATTAGGTGACCCGGTTTCTCTGAGCTCAGTTTCCTTCGGTCCCTTGGATTTGACGTGCTTGATACCTTCAGATTTAGTTTTCCAACAATCTGATCTCTTAGTATACTTTGCTTTAACGTAGTTATCGTCTCTGATGATATCCCCGTTCGAGTTTCTCCGATGTATTTGGGGGCGACCGCGTTTCCTCTTCGAGGTAAAAGCCACAGAGGGCACATCGGCTGTAACAGTGGGCTCGATAGATCTACTAGTAGTTTCTGTCGATGCTGTGATAATGCTGGGGTCCTGCGTAACGAGCTGGGCATGGTTTTCCGGTATGGATAAAGCTGGAGCAGCTACAATCGTAGAGAGACTACCGAAACCGAACGGAAATACTTGGTCAAAGAATGACGAGAATGACGTCTCGAGTGTAGGGCAAGGCTGCTCTGCCAGAACAGTAGATATTGGCTCATTCCAGACATCGGTGAGGTCGGACATCTTGGAATGAAATGGATCCCCGGATGAGAAATCCAGAACTGAAACTAGGAATATTTAGAGATGAGTACAAAGACTATTCGGATATGAATAATGTCGAGAAACCGAGATTTTCCAACGCTGTGCGTTGGAAGAATTAAACAGAGTTTTTCGCCTAACAGAGAAGCACTGCAAGAGGCAGCCACGACACTATCTGAGCAACAACCTAGGAACGCAATTCAGTAGTTTCGACCAAGTATGGTAGTCAACTACTAGTCTTGTATGTTGATTAGCCAATCACACATTATGGTGCTAACTTGTGGCTTTAGGTCGTCGAACCAAGGTTCGCTATAGCTTCAACATTCCTTTCCAAGCTCCAGATGACTCGGGGGTTCCTACTAGCAGACAGCAATAATCAGGATGTAAAGAGCGAAGCGATTTCAAACGTGCCGGGGAGCTCGAGCTTGCGAAAGTGCTAGATCGCACTTGCATTGGTACTCGTTACATGAAAAACACTAGAAGTGACATCGCATCAATGAGAAGAGCGACTTCTTCACAACGTTGACATAGAAAGGACGCAACCGTACTACCCAGGATGTAATCATAATCGTAGAAGATTTCCGTCAATTTGGTATGAACAGCTCAGCTAGGCTTTTGTGTCTTAGATAAGGCCAAGGTAGTCGTCGCTGCTAGCAATGTTCTTACTATGGAACGCGGATAGAGTCCCATAACGCAGTCATGACGGAAAAAAAGACTGCATCTCTTCGGTCGGCGCGAGATTCTCAAACTCACCTGCGGTAGGATTGATCTGAAGCTCCTCCAAATACTCTCCATTCAGTGCAGGTACTCTCACTCGTCCAAAGTTGACTTGTCAATCAAGGAAGCAACTGAAACTTCAAATCGGCTTCCAACAGCTCATCTAGCGCTTACGACGTTTTGCCGTAGTATCCAGCCTCTTCAGTTGCTCTTCTCCGACAATTTTGCGTTTTCTCGCCTTGGAGACCACAAAATCCAAGTCTTTTAGTTCCCAGTAGTTTTGCCAATGTGTTTTTGCATACCTAATGGCAACGCCTCGATCACTCGTCGGCTCGGTTGGCATGGACTGGTTTGCGAGTAGGCCAACGAGATATGGACTAGGACGATCGCCACGGTCGAGAGGGAAGTATTCTAGTATCTCATGGTAGCGGTGGTAGAGGGCATTGGGATCTTCTCGTAGCTCCCTTCGTCTTTTTGCGCGCTGTTCGAGCTGTTGAATTCGCCCTTCATAGCAATCTGCATGTTGGTTGGACTTGTTATGCTGGACAGTTTGGGTGTGGCCCACTGTTGCCGCTATATACTGTGGCGTTCCTGATGGAGTATATTGCTGAAGCACCATCCGAGCTCTCTCAGGTGTCTTTTCTGAGAATAGACTCTTCGGGGAAGCCAGCGCAGTGGTAGTAGCGTATCGGAGCGTGGGAGATGCGGATAGAGAAACCTGTTGAGAGAGCTGCTGTGTTGGATTGGCGTAACGTGGCAAGCCAGGCTCTGCCGACATGGAGCTAACAGATGGAATAGAAGAGCTCTGTAAAGTGTCGAGCGTTATCTTCTGGACTTGTCGTTGTGCGACAGCAGTTGAAAAATCAGTGTCGTGGAAGTGAGCCGGAAGCTGCTGCTGCTGCTGTAGACGACGAAGGTGCTGGGTACTTTGTTGACCTTGTGATTGCTGTCGTGCCTGCTGCTGAGCGCGTGCCTGATCTCGATAGTGCTGTTGTTGCCAGCCATGCTGGGGTATGTTCAAGCTCTGATCAACTCCCATGGATTGTGGGCAATGAAGACTGGTGGAACGTTCGAGTACCATAGAGTGGTTAATTCTAGTGGCTGATGGGGTCGCAAAGCCTCTGGCTTGGATGCTGCCTCGAAATGAAGCGTTAGAGTCGAGGGATGAGGACTCCATATGGAACGAGGAATCACCCCTCTGCGAAGGTATCGCTAGGCGTTCGCCATACCCAGCTTGCGTTGCGTAGTTCGGAGGTGAGAGCGGTTGCGTGGGGTACTGGTTATTCATATTAGCTGGCGTACAGGTTGTGTCGAATTAACAGTGCGGCTTACGGTAGACTTGCTGAAGATTTGAGCATTAGGAAGCTTAGCAAGGTGATCGTGGGTGAAGTCAGATATTGTCGCAACGTTAAGTAATAGAGATTGACGGCAGCCTGACAGAAGATATATGTACCCTCGTGCTCTAGCATTTACGATGCGTATAAATCGGTACCAAGTCAGTACAGCTTTAGCTATCTAAACGACTCACAGCTTGATTTGGTGTCAATGAAAGCTACAGATGCCAGATCAGCGCCAAGACATGTTGTCGATTAATGAAGCTACCTTTTTACGATACAGACAGAGTGACTCTATCGTCTTTTGATTTCTCCATTTGAGTACATGCACCACAAAGTCCGGTAGAATTCGATTCTTTTCTGTATCGTACGACGATACTCAAGTTATCCAACAGATTCTTCCGAAAACTTCCATTAACACCGTCCGCTTTTGATTGCAATCAGCCATTATTTCTTCAACACCGCTGTTTGCTTGTACTTTCATATCTCAAAAAGAAACTTTCGTGGTCATCACTCGATAACAAGTTGCTGTCAGCCTTTTCTCACTTTTTTCATCATGTTGTTGCACATTCTTGGCTGTAGCAAACTCGACGGATCAAACAACTCGGACTGATTTGCGCTCTGCTGTAGGAGACGGTGTGCAAGAGGCGTCATCATCAGTCCAAATATTTTCCGTCTCATCCACATTTGTGTTAGCGCGAATACGACGTCCGAGGCATGAGACAGAAGAAGTCGGAGATGCCGGATGCTCGGGAGCATTTCCCGTCTGGAGAGCAATGGCGAGCTTGTGCACATTTGACAACGTGTAAGAAGCATCATTCTCGACACAGTATTTGACACACTGGGTAAAGATGCCTGCGCTCTCACCAGAAGGGTGCTGCTTCAGGTTAGTGCAAAGTGCACGCATGTAGTAGTCGACGCTCTTTTCGTCGTCGGGGACGCGAATCATGTCAGTCGCTCTGCCGTCATCTGCTCCTGCTATAGCAGCACGGAACGGCACCTCCCAATTCTCGCCGAACATCTTCTTTCCGTTCTTCATGGCCGTAGTGCATTTCACGGAGCATGTGTTACGCAAGTACGGTGGATCGATTGCGCGATGCTCGTTGAGAGCTTGCACAATCGACGCAGGACCCCAACCGCGGGCATAGAGCCGCAATGACACGACCGGTCGAGAAAGAGAGTTGAAGAAATAAACGATCAACTCGACATCGGTGATCGGCACGAGAGGAAGCTGTGTGTGAGAAGGCGGAACACTCTTGTCTAGGTTATGGATCGCGCGCTTGTTGATCGAAGTGGTGGTTTTCTTATAAGAGTCTGGGGGACCAATGCGTCCGGGCGTGTAAGGAGTGCGCGGAGTAACTGGGACAGACGACTTGAACGTCAATTGGCTTGCAGTCTTCAGTGCCTGTCTTTTGTCAGATTTATACAAAGTGACTGTTGGAAATATAATTTACTGAGGTCATCGGCGTGGGCATGCCGACTCCTGGTTGAGCTGCCGGCATCTCGTCGGGAACCTCGACCTTTTGGACTTCGGTCTTCCTGCGGTATTTGGTCCTCCCAGGCATCGTTACTCCTTGAGCTGCGAACGCGTTAGCGATAGGACGCTTGACAGATGACTTGGTGGCTGTGTCAGCCTCGTTCTGCTCAGGAGCAGGGACACAGTCGTTCGTTGTAGGCTCGAGATCGTTGCTGGCATCACCAGAATGGACGTTAGCGAGCTCATTGAAGCCCGTACTCTCACGTTCAAGCTGTGCGATGCGTGTTTCCAGCCTCTCCATGGCTGAATGCATGTCGTGATTGAACTCCACCAGGACGCCGATGACATGGTGTTGCTTATCAACTATGATCGTTAGCGATTTGAAAAGGCTATGGAGACGCGTTAATGACTTCTCTGTTGGCTTAGGTTGTTTGAATACTCCAGCTTTTCAAGGTGAGCTTGCTGGCGGTCGAACTCGTCGCGTGAGACTGTAATCAACTCTGCCATTCCATCTATTCGTTGTCAGCTGCTGCTCTGAAGCAACGATGCAGCACGTACCTTGTGGACCCATGTAGGAGTTGAAAGCAGTCATTCCCATATCAGGGCCTTCATCGACTGCGTTACCTTCTGGAAATTCGAATTCATCCATTCTTGCTGTGCGGCGATTGAGGTTGTACAAATAGTACGGAAGGGGGTTGTGGTAGCCTGAGACGCGGTTCAAGCGTGTCAGACTAGCCAAAAGTGCGTGTGTTTTGGTGGCGAAGACCTTTTGTTGTGATTGTTGTTGTTGTGTTGCCGGGGCCAAGAGTGGACGAGACGAAAGCAACGACGCGACCGGCGTTGGGTGAGCACCTAGAGAACTGCCCGCCACACCAATTTGTCCAATCCTACAATTGTGCAAGAAATTTGTTTGATGTGTGGCTGAGGAGGGGTAATGAGCGCCGGCAAGGTATGGCTTCGCCGCCATATCGATTGCCTTCACCTATGTTAGTGGCTTCGGTTACAGGGGAGTGATTCATCTGAGAATGGTTTTGGTGGTAGAGTTCTTACCTTTTTCTGTGTATCATAGCCTGGAGGCAGTGCACCGGATCTCGTCGCCCTTGTTCCTTCTTTTTGCGGCGAATGTGGAGTTGCGAGAGGCGGCTCCGGGCTGTCCTCAGTCTTGATCCTACGATCTGGCATCGTGATCTTCTACAGCTAATGACATACAACAGAGGGTGTCAATTGTAAAGAGAGATGTTTCTGAAAAAGTCTTGTAGAGATTTTCCGGGAGGTGGGTGCCGCCGTTTGTGCACTCAGACGTTACACTCTGCCGTTACTACGAAGGCAGCAGCGGTGAGAGTGAAGCTGCCTGGTGGTTTGACGTCCCTCCGCAGGTAACAGCAACGATAGATCATAAATCATTCTATCCACAGGTATCCAACCTTTATGTCGGACAACGATGATG
This sequence comes from Neodidymelliopsis sp. IMI 364377, assembly GCA_027946375.1. NCBI lineage: Eukaryota > Fungi > Ascomycota > Dothideomycetes > Pleosporales > Didymellaceae > Neodidymelliopsis > Neodidymelliopsis sp. IMI 364377. The sequence goes on from JAPEUT010000118.1 coordinate 28,033, forward strand.
AGATTGTGTCGAATTTGAAGGATTCGAACATGTCATGGAAAGATGCAAGGATTTATTTGGAAGTGTGAAAGATGACAGAGAGGGGGAGAGATGACGAGATGAGATACGACTACTTTACTTCTCATGACGAGAAAGTTCTTTGCAAGAGACAGTATAAAAATTAGCTGTTCAATCATCGCATTCACAAACAGACACCAACGCTGGCTCTGCAGAGGGAAAGCAAGGACAGAATCGAACTAAGAATCACGAAGGAACACGGTGATAGGTCCAGAGGAACATTCAGGTAGAGTTTGTAGACCACCCACCGACAAAGTTGCGTGAAAGAAGTTGTGAATGTTGATGTGAAGAGGCGTGACGTCGACGCGTTGAGCGAGCAACATTACGCGCTAGACCATATCCATCTATGTGACTTCTCCTCTTCCCCCAATGGTTCCACACCTCGCAGCAAACTATAAAGACTGGACTTTGGCGTTGCAAGACGTGCTTTGGCTTGCTTTCGTTCTGTATGCAAGATAACATGGCCTGTATTCAAACACAATGCCCTCTCCTCGAAGTACCGAGGCTAAACTCCGCATATCCGTCTATCGATAAGATGACGCCCACGACATTGCGACATTGCAGCTTCCCATTCCAGATATACTGCGTCGATAGGGCCGAACCTATACGATCAGTTACCACTGCGGCTAGATTCCGTTGACAACACCTTGCATTCACACAACGCCGACCCTCGAGACGACACCAATCCCACCATGCCGACGAACATCCTCATAGTAGGCGCTGGCGCAATCGGCGCCTTCTACGCCTCGCGTCTTGCCCTCGTCCCTGGCCTCTCCGTCTCCGTTATCTGTCGCAGCAACTACAAAGCCGTAAAAGCCTCTGGCTTCCAAGTCAGCTCCCCCCAATACGGCGACTACACCTTCACCCCCACAGACACGTTCGCCAACCCGGACGAAGCACGCCAGAGCCACACAGCATGGGACTACATCGTCGTCTCCACAAAGGCGCTCCCAGACGTCAGCGACGACTCTGAGATCCTCACAGGCCTCGTGGGACCAAACACCGCAATCGTGTTGATCCAAAACGGTCTGGGCGTGGAGGAACCATACGCGAAACGCTTCCCCAACGCTGTGATCTGCAGTGCGGTCACGATCGCAACCTGCGCGCAACCTGAGCACGGGAAGATTAAACACAACCGCTGGACACGGATAAACAGCGGTCCCTACCTCCCACACCTTGACACGGGAAATGCAAAGGACAGCGACGCCGCCGCTATAGACAAGAATGCGGCCTTCATTGCCGCGCTAGTAGAAGGCGGTATCAAAGACGCAAGCGCATATACACACGCCAAGTTGCAGCTCGTAAGGTGGCACAAGATCGCGATCAACGCATCTATGAACCCGTCGTCGGTACTCACACTGGGGTCTACGAACAACGCCATGGCGAACGATCCAGAAGTGCAGCGGCATTTGAAGGGCGTGATGGAGGAGATTCTCGAGACGGCGCCGAAAGTGCTGGGACAGCCTATGCCGGAGGACTTTGCGACGCCGGATGCGATTATTAGGAGTACACAGCGAAACACGAGTGGGAGCAAGCCGAGTATGGCGATGGATTGGGAGCAGGGGAAGAGGATGGAGATTGAAGTGATTCTGGGAAATCCGATACGGATTGCGAGGGAGAGGGGCTTTGAAATGCCGAGACTGCAGACACTGTATGCGTTGGTGAGGATGGCGCAGGAAGCTAGGGAGAAGAGTGAGGCGAAGTTATAGTAACGGTGAGCATGTTATCGATCATGAGCGAATCATCAACAACTGGGTCTGTCAATGTATATGAACAAAATATGATGATGATATTGAAAGACCATCTCCACCCCTCTACCAGTCTTGCGGATCTATTCGAACCATGTAGACATTATGTAGCACCACGGCTCACCACGCCTTCTGCAATAATCTAAGGGGCAGGCTCGTCCTTGGGAACGAGCGGCTCTACGTTCCAAATGCTCTCTGCGTACTCATCAATACACCTGTCACTGGTGAAGAAACCCATGCGAGCAACTGTCAGAATGGTCTTCGTCGTCCATTCCTCGGTGTTCTTGTAGCTCTCGTCGATCGCTTCTTGGGTCTTGATGTACGAGTCGAAGTCGTCAGACACAAGGTAGTAGTCACCATGCTCGACGATGCCATTGATGAGAGCCGAGAATCGTTCAGCGTCACCAAACGTGCCGTTGTGAATGTGGTCAAAGACGTTGGCAAGCTGAGGCTCAAGCTCGTAGTGCTTGTACAAGTGGGCGTGGCGGAGGTCTTCGACGTCTTCAGACAGGTTACCAAAGAGGAAGATGTTCTCCTCGCCAATCTCGCGGGTGATTTCGATGTTAGCACCATCGCAGGTACCAATGATGAGACCACCGTTGAGGCAGAACTTCATGTTACTTGTACCACTGGCCTCAGTACCAGCAGTCGAGATGTGCTCGCTGATGTCACTGGCAGGTGTGATGATCTCGGCCTTACTAACGTTGTAGTCTTCCAGGAAGATGACCTTGAGCAGGTCACCAACATCCTTGTCGTTGTTGACAACGTCTCCGACTTTGTTGATGAGGTGGATAACGGTCTTTGCCATCCAGTATCCAGGCGCGGCCTTTCCACCGAAGATGGACACGCGGGGCGCGAGCTTCTTCCTGTCCTCTGGCGACATGGCCTTGATCTGGAGGTATCGATGAATGACACCGAAGATGTTGAGCTGCTGACGCTTGTACTCGTGGATACGCTTGACTTGAACATCGAAAAGAGCCGCTGGGTTGACATCGACGCCGTTGTGCTCCTTGATGTGCTGAGCGAGTCGAACTTTGTTCGCATATTTGATCTCACGGAACTCCTTCCTGAACTCTTTGTCGTCGACGTATGCCTCCAGCTTATGCAGCAAAGTCAAATCCTTCAAGAACTCGTGTCCACCAAGCTTCGATGCGATGAGCTCCGAAAGCCTTGGGTTCGCCTGGTGTAGCCATCTGCGGGGTGTGATACCGTTGGTCACGTTGGTGAACTTGTCAGGACCGTAGATCTTGACGAAGTCCTTGAAGATGGTGGTCTTGATCAGATCTGAGTGTAACTCGGCTACACCGTTGACCTTGTGAGAACCGATAAGGGCCAAGTACGCCATGCGGACCATCTTGGGCTGGGACTCTTCGATGATCGAGACTCGTCCGAGCATTTCGCGGTCGTTGGGGAAGTTGCGCTCAACGAATTGCAAAAAGTTGAGGTTTATGTCATAGATTATCTTGTAGAGGTTAGCACATGCTGTAAGGGCTAGGTGGTATTCAAGCTTACCTGAAGGTGGCGAGGGAGGAGGTGTTGCATGAGAGGAACAGACCACTTCTCAAGCGCCTCAGGAAGGACTGTGTGGTTAGTGTAGCCGAAAGTCTTCTGTACAACTACACTGAATTAGCCCCATGAAACATTGGTTGTCTTTGGTTAACTTACTGTTCCATGCATCGTCCCAGTCGAGGCCCTCAATATCGACCAATATCCTCTGAAGCTCAGGGATGGCCAAAGTCGGGTGAGTGTCGTTGAGTTGAATGGCAACCTGGTTGGGGAACTCCTTCCAGGCACGCTTGCTCTTCTTGAATCGGCGGACGATGTCGTAGAGCGAGGCAGCGCACCAGAAGTACTGCTGCTTAAGACGGAGTTCCTTACCGCGCTCGAGGTTGTCGTTAGGGTACAGTACGGCAGAGATGGTCTCGGCGCGCTGCTGGTCAGCTACTGAGCTCTCGTACTCGCCAGAGTTGAACTTCTGGAAATCAAACTCGCCGCTAGCCGCCTTGCTGCCCCAGAGACGAAGGTTGTTGCAGGTACCGGTCTTGTAACCAGGAACTGGGACATCATAAGCCACAGCCTGGACAATCTCGCCGCCTTCCCAAGAAGACTGCTGCTTGCCCTCGTCGTCCTGCCAGCGGTTTACGTGGCCGTAGAACTGGATGTCGACGGTAATGTCATGCCTCTGGAACTCCCAGGGATTGAAGTCGAGCCAGTAGTCCGGGACTTCGACCTGATATCCGTCGACAATTTCCTGCTTGAAGATACCGTATCTGTATCGCAGACCGTATCCCCACGCTGGGTAGTTGAGGGAGGCCATCGAATCAAGGAAACAAGCGGCGAGACGTCCAAGACCACCGTTACCAAGAGCAGCGTCGTGCTCCTGGGATACAACGTCCTCCATGCGGAAGCCAAGATCGGCAAGACCCTCTGCGAATGCGTCAGTAGAGCCAATGGCTACATTTCAGGGGATTGAGCTCACTGGTAGCAACATCCTTCTGCTCAACGTTGAGCATGGCATTATCGAGGGCACGTCCCATCAGGAACTCCAGGGACAAGTCTGCTAACATTAGCTAACCTTCTCCATGGTCTCTGGAAGCCTATCTTACAGTATACACGCTTCTGGTCAGCGAACGTCTGGCTCTGCTGTGTCTTGTTCCAGTCAAGGACCAAACGATCCCTGAACGCCAGGGCGGTTCCAGCATACGCGGCCGACTCATCGCAGTTGAACAGCGAGCGTGCAAGGGTAGTCTCAATGTGGCGGACAGTCTCTTTGTTGAACTCCTCTGTTGTGGAGAAAGGCTTGGGCATCTGTTGTCTTATCAGCAACCCCACATCATGCTATGAAGCTACCCCGCAATCAAGGTACTCTGGGGACCAATTGACTTACGAACTTCCTCCATGCCTCACGCTGGGGCTCAGGAATACTGTTCTCAACTGCCTTGATTTCACCAGGGCCGAAACCGGTCACTGTCCTCTTGTGCTTGGGGCGAGTGAAGTTCGCGGGCCCAACAGGACCCTTCAGGTCAGCGATTGGAGCACTCGTCGAGGGACGACGCTCCCGAGGCGAAGCTGAAGAAGCAGTCGCCATCTTGAGTATGTCAATTGCAGAGAATGGCGAGTTGCTGAGCGAGTGTCGGTGTCGCACAGGGGATGGAGGGGTTGAGGGACGAATTGTGGAGGTAGGGAAGGTTATATGGTGAAGGGAGGAAGGGCCGGAAGCTTAGGAAGAAAGATAGCTATGCTTAGCAAACCGGTATAGCTCGATTATGGCAGTGTTTACAAGCAGGGAAGAGGATGGCAACGGGTGTTTACGCGCCGCAGGAACAAAAGCCTTCAGGCAGGCAAGCAGAAGGAGCGAAGCGCAATCACAAGTCAGTTCACATCAGGAGACAATGACGACTATAATTGAACGCGGGGAAGCTGACAGCTAGCGATAGCTGTTGAGCTGCAACACATGCAGCTTGGACGAACCGCATGGGGTCTTGTACGGAGTGGGGTAGGCACGACCAACCAAACCTCGAACTTCCACCGCGCGGCGGTAGGCTAACTCGACCGAGAGCGCGTTCAATGCGCTTGTGGCATCCTGAAGCATCAAAATGTGCACGCTAGAGGGCTTTGTTGCGTCGAGGCCACACTTCGACATGCCCAGAAGGCGGTGGTGTGATGGAGGGGAAAGAACGTGACGTCGGCGGTGTACTGAATGCGGAGGCGGCTCTGGTCGGGATTGCACAAGAATTGTTGGGGGAACTGATTCGTGTGCTTCATGTCAGCCTTGCGCACATGGTCAAGTTACAAAAAAATATTGTAGCGTATGTGTCAATTTCTTGTTGATGTGATGATGTGTAGTTGTGTATATGCTGAGTGCGTGAAGATTCACTACAAAAATGCTGGGTGGTGCCATAGCCATAGCTACCATGCGTACAAGAGGGTATTGTGCAAACAATGCAAAAATCGACGCGTTGGTCCTGTTCCTCCATGCCGAAGATGGCTCATAAACTCCTGATGCTGATGCCGATGCCGCTGAAACGCTTGATGCTGAAAGATGCTAGTAGAACAATGTGGGTATCGTAAGCGCTGCAAGAGAAGCGAAGCCAATGCTAAAGCGCAAGTTTGGCGATACAAATTAATGAAAGACGCCACTTTGCGACTCAAGGACTAGGCTCTGGTGTCTGGACGCCGTGCTTCCACATTGCTGTGCCTGACAGATCAATGGAGAAGTTTCGACGGCGGCCAGCCTTTGCGGCAATCTCAGTTTCGCTCATGCTCACCAGGACCACTGCCGACGGCAGTGTCATGGTACGCTGCATCTCTCGTAGCATGCTGTTCATCATTCCTTCAGTGATGCGGCAGAGGCCATAGTCCATGTCTTGGAGAACCGATCTCTTCGTAGCCTCAACCTCCGGAATAGTGAACAGATTACGGCTAATACCAACAGCCCAGTAGTGGGCAGACCGACGGGTGTCATTAAAGAAACCGTGTGCAAGAGACAAGGCAGCCAGGACAAGGACGTCTGGGCTGACGGAGCCATGATGACATGTGTCGGTCTTCATGAAAAACTTGAGGTCCCTGGCATAGTTGGACGGCAGCAGGGTTTCCCGCCACGTAGCAGCGAAACGATACGACAGGGCATCAAGGATGCAGGCAGCAAAGGCAACGACCTCGTCGGGCAGGCATGATCGTTCCAGAAAGCCGCGGATGGCAGGCACAGAAGGTCGGGTTGTGGAGACGTTGAGCGGAACAAGGCTGGCAAGATGGGTCGCTTGAGCTAAAGATAGGTATTAGCCTTCGTGTCCAATAATGCGTGTGGCGAGTAGGGCAAGCATTGACGAGCAAACTCATCGATCGACAGGAACAATGTGGAATGTGGGTTCGGTGAGAAAAGGAGATTGGACTGCTATGACGTCGCGCGAGTCGGTTCGTGCTAGCATGCAGGGGAACGTCGCTCAGCCGAGCAAGTCCCACATGCCCAAGACCGAACAACAAACTTGTCTTTGAGTGGAAATGCTGCACGTGCGGTGGTGCTGAGTTGGAGGGACAACTAACCTTGTAGTTCGGGAGCAAAGTCGTCCACCTGTAGTGTTGGTGATGTATGTGCTTCTGTTGTGATGTGCTCCTTTGCTGGTGGAGGGGTAGGCAGGTTGGAGAGCGAGCCGCATGTTGCAAAGTACTGATCCAACTCCTCGTCGGTCATGTCGCTGGTAACGGAGAAGGCTGGCGAGTATTCCATCTTGTGTTTCGATCTTGTTGTCTCGGTTTCGATGCGAAGTTGCAGAATTGCCGGTCTTGGATTTTTTTGGTATTTATGGTGAAAGTCGAAATGCAGTTCGAATGGTCATTCCCGTACTAGTGTCCGTCAAGTTGTATTCGTGATAGAGAATCGAAACGTCGGGGTGACTTGAGAATAGTTGTTCAGGGGAGAAGAGCAAAAGGCCTGATAGCGAGGGCATCCACAGTACTATATACTGCTCTCCCAAAAAGACGACAGCATTCGAAACGGTGAAGCGGCTGACGGTGCTCGCTAGCTCCGTGCAGCTCCTTAACCCGTAGCGGTCTCCCTGCCGCAAAGCCCAAGCCTTACCTGAACACCTAGCGCGCTAGGCAATGCAGTAGGGGGTATGCAAGCGAAAATTGAATATTCGGGCGGTATCCGCACCGCCAGACGTGCCGCGCGCACTGGTGGCTGCTCAGGTGTTTGGCCAGCTCGGCAAAGCCCGTCGAGTGCAGTGGTGGACGAACTGCATCGTACCTTCCTCTCCCGTAGCCAGAGAGACATCACCCCGCATGGGAATGCTCTCGCCATGGCGCGACCTCGTACACAACGACGCAATCGCAATCTATTCTAACTGGATGATTCCCCAGATCTACATTCCAATCTGCTGCTGTACGGAATACCGGTACAAGGTTTGATTAATTTCGCATGCACACCTTCGCCTAAGGCCGCCCGTTCCCGTCTCCAGAGTCCGTCGGTGGCTGAAGGGTCCTGATGTTGATGTCGATTGTCGATGACAATGTCCGCCGAACAACACACACAGTAGGTAGTAACACAGGCCCTGCACCCTTCAACTCTGAGTCCGCATAGACGGATGAGGAATGTTTCACATCACGAAGCGGCCCTTCTGCAGCTCCGCCGCCTATCACGCCACTCAATTACCTACCGCACTCCTCCGCCGACCATGTAGCAAGCAGCTCCGAATCCCCAACGCACTCACCGCCAATTCATTCAGGACTGGCTAACTGCCACCGCGCGGCGGCGCAGCAGCGTCTGTGAATCGCGGAGCGAGTGCGTATACGGGAGCTCGGACACATTGTACATCCGTACACTCCTCCTTTGACAAGGCCTGACAAGCACACACCAAGCCGCCTCTAGCAACGCACCCACCTTACTAACCTTCAAGTTGATGACATCCACCCGCCTGTTCTCGCGCCATGCCGCAATAGTGACCTAGTCATGATGCTTCGGGTGCTCGACGACTCGTAGCCTGTCGTGGGATTCATAGTCGTGAGGATCGTGCTTCGCTTCAATGTTCCGAGATCCCTCATCTGCATGTGAGATGTGCTGGCCCTTATTGACGGACCCATTACGCTAGTAGCAAGTGAGCACAGAGACACGACAATGGGACAAAGCGAAGTCGCTTGTGTGTTGCGTGCTGACAGGGGCGTGTTATAAACGAGCACTGGGATCCAGGAACGGCAAATGCACTCCGGAATTATTGGACCCTCAATGTCTGCAGCGAAAACATTAGGCAGATGGTGTATCGAAAGCTGCAATTATAGAACACATGTATGCACCCAGTGCCACCACAATTCGAACATCACCATGCGCACAAAAAGCCATCCACGGAAGCTCATGTCCGGACCACATTCACAGTTACATCTGCATCTGCATCGAAAGCTCCACTCCAGTCGTTCCACCCACGTCTCCACAACGTTCTTAGAACCACATAGAAATCCATTCAACACCTTCAACAAAACAACCCAACCTGATCGTGATCATAATCGTGATCCTGACGTGACGTGACACTCATCCGAACACACTTGAGACTCCCCAACATCTACCATTCCAAATACCCAAAGAAAAAAATGAGAGACTGGCTACGTACCCACAGCTCACTCCATCACAACCTCACCGTCCCACGTGTACAATCGTACATGCCGCCTCGATACAGCACACTGCATACAGCATGCAAGCATGCACGCCACCGACCCTTCCAGCCTACACAGCTCACCCAGTATGCACTTACCAGCAGACAAAAACATCCAGCATGGCTTACCGGCCCGCCTCCGTTGCTTTGACCTCTGTCTATCGAACTGCAGAGTCGGCAGCGCTATAGACAACTACCTAGAGCCCGCATCTGACGCGCGCCACGATCAGCAAGCTGACGCCATCCACCGAGTAAGTACCTGGACATGTACCATAACATGCATCGATATGTGAAGACGAGAACGACATCAAGGAACGCCACGATCAGCAAGGTGGTGCCATCCAAGTCATCGTCTTGAATACCGTGGCACGCATCGCGTCGCTGGCCGGGCGAGGTGTGAGTGTACTATCGTAGTGTGCGAGCTAAAAAACCTAGGCGAGAGAGCTCTCTCAGCCCAGTTCACAACACGACAGTATAGTAAGTATCTAGTACAGTTTGCCATGTGTGTGTATGTGAAGCATGGAACAGCAGATGAAACGTATGCTGCGGCTCTAGAGATACTGCGGAAGTTTCCCAATGTCAGCTGTGCAGATGTCAGATGTCAGATGCGATTAGGGGTTAGGGCGTGGGCGTCGGTGTGAAGGGGAGAGCTGAGTGCGCCTCCATCTACCGGTTTCTCCACCCCCACAGCGACCTCCATGTACAGATCATACCTCAGCTTGCGAACATGTGGAACTTAGGTGCGGCTGGAGACGATATCGTTACAGGCTCCGTTCGTGTAGTGCGCCAGTCAAAAATAAAATATTCAATTGCAATAAACGCCACTCTACAGCTACGAAAATGCTCAGAGGTATATCCTGGTCACATGCACAAAGGCCATGCAAACCAATCCAACTTCAGCTCCATTCCTGCCGTGCCCCCAATAACATACTACCACCTCGTTTTCAACAGACCCTTGACGCGACCCAATTCATATCCACGTTCAACTTAACTCTATTTTGTCGCGACCGTATAGCATCATACGTCATAACTTGTCATACCTCGGACCTCCAGCGGTGTGGAACCATAGTCGTTGGAGATAGGTCGTTGTCGCACACCGTTGAAAGCACTTACTGGGCCTTCTTGGGCGCAGCACCAGGCTGGTTACCGACGTACTTGCGGATGTCGGTTGCGTCAGCAGCCTGGCGGACAATGTTCTTGAAAGATCCCCAACCCTGGCGAGCAGCAGGAGGAGTGCTCTGGTTGGCGAGCTGAGCGTCAATGCGGGCAGTAACCTGGTTGATGGCGTCCTGAACAAAGCTACTCTGTGCGTAGCGGGCACGGAAAAAGACAGTGTAGACGGCAAGAAGGATCCACGAGCCCTTCTGGAAGAGGAGAGCGGAACCGACAACGCGGAACCAAAGAGCAATCTCGAGAAGAGCAACCAGAGTCATGCTGGCATCGTAGTACTCCTTGACGAACTTGCCAATGGTCTCAGCGAAAGCCGAAGCCTGAGGCTTAGCACCAGGCGCCGAAGTAGCAGCGGGCTGGGGGTTAATGGTGGGGATCAGGTTGGAGCGCACATAGGTTGCAACGTGGAAGATCGAGTAGACGGTGAAGGGCAGCACGGCCAGGGGAACCTGGCGCATGAAAAGCCAGACAAGCGCCATGACTGGGTTGATGTAAGCGTGTGTTGCAAATACAGAGGAGTTTTGTGCGCTGTGAATACTTACTAAGGTACTGGACGTTCTCGTCAGTGGCCAGAGCCATGACGCCGCCCTGCTTGCCGGCCCTCATGCGGGCGCGGTATGCCTTGTAGACGACAATGCCATAGGTGACGCAGGCAGAGACAAAGGCCGTGCGGTACGAGAAAGCTGCCCACTTGGAGTTGTAGTTGAAGGTAATGTAGGAGAGGCCATATCTCAGCGAGGCCAGCAGCAGAGTAACATGGCCGGCGAACCAGGCAAACTGCAGCGTCTGCGCGAGGGCTGCTAGGCGCTGGCCCAGGGGAAGGTTGGAAGGCGGAGGAGGGGCCATGGCGGGATTTCGACGGTGTCGTGTGGGCTACGTAACGTGCAGCTTGAACGGTCAGCGGAGCTCTGCAGTGACAAGATCTGTATCCAATGCGCAAGACCAATGGCACTTGAGCAGAGAGGCAGTTGTTCGGTGTCTTGCAGCGGGGTGGAGGTGCAATCTGGCAAGAAGCGGAGGCTGGCGCTGGCTGTCTGCCCGGCGCTCGGGACCCGCTGCTGCTTATGATGCTCCCTGTGCGTGACCCAATGAAGATGGCACTTACCGAAGAGGAGAGAGGACCCGGATTGGACTTTGTCGGGCGAATAGAGCAAGGAATATGCGGAGGAGGATGTAGAATGAAGAAGGCTGGCAGATCAACTTTTGTAGCTTCGAGGAGCGGGCACGCAAACCAGGTCGAGGGCGTTTGGGTGATGACGAAATGCCTTTGCGCTGCCACTTCCAGTCCTGGGCTGGTGCGCACAAGCCCGATGGCGCCCCACCTCTACTGCCGCACCCTGACGATCGTCGCAGCTGCAGCGCGCAAGGCGTTCATGTGAACCTTGGTAACATGGTCTCGGGAGCTGCGTAATCCTGACCGTTCACATTGTTGACGTGTCTTACGTGTCTTACGTGTCTGGAAGTGCACCGTGAACCATATCACTATCCACAAAGGAAATTCACTGCTATGATAGGTTGTAGAATACATGAGAAGAAGTATCCTGTCGCTCCTCCACTTCGCCCGAGAACAACTGCCCCATGTACTAAATAATAGAAAAGTCGAAGGGAACACAAGGGAATCCGAAGGAGCGCAATGATGTTGGTATCAATCAACAGCCGGGTTATCTGGACCAAGAGACGACACCGCTGTCCTCTACCCGCCAAAACCGCGCCGCCATATTATCCGTCTGTCGATAGCACCCAGTGGTATCGTCAAGCGGCATCATATTAAACAAGTCTGTAAGAGGGAGGAGAGAAAGAACTGGAGGCTGCAAGCCGCGTGGCATGGCAACATGGAGGGACACCACCAACCCCGGCTTAACGGAGCGAGAAGCCCTTCCTCTTGCCCTTCTCTTCCAGCGGTCGTCCGGATTCGATGCGTGCCTTCTTCTCCTCGAGCTCGCCTCGTTGTCGGTCGAGCTGGTCCTTCATCTCCTTGTGACGAGCGTACAGCTCCTCTTCGCTCTGTCGCAGCTTGCTCTCTTTCTCGTTGACCTTCTGCTGGAAGACCATCTTCATTTCCATCTCCATCTTCTGGAGCTTCTGCTCGTGCAACGAGCGCTCCTCTTCCTGCTTGACCGCAGGGTTGACCTCCTTGAACACAGTGTGGTCCTGCTGGACACCCATGGCTGTGAGCTTCTCCGAGCGGTAGTTCTCGTAGAGAGCGTTGTTGGTGTTCTCCTTGAGTTCCTCCATGTGAGTGCGAATGAGCATCTGTCGGAGCTTGACGAAATCGCAGTGCTCCTCGTTGTCGACCTCAACAACACCCCATGGCATGGCACGACCACGAACCTTGCGGCCATCGGCTGTGACGACTTCCTCGTTAGAACCCACAACAGCGAAGGGAACCTTGGCCATGATCTCCTGGTTCTCGGCGATGGTCTCCTCGTCGTCGAGCTCGTACCGTGGTCCCTCAAAGATCTGAATCTTGTGGTAGGCAATGTCTGCGAGAATCTGGATATTGTCAGCACAGCTTCTGTTACCTCGACATGTATACGTACCCTTCGCTTGAAGTTGTCAATCTCATCGTCCGAGACGGTGTCGGCCTTGGCAACAACAGGGATCAGGTTGACCTTGGTGTGCAGCTTCTTCATGACCTCAACATCGAGCGGTTTGAGCGAGTGGCCGGTGGGCTGAATGAAGTAGACAACAGCGTGGATGCGGTTGTCAACAATGTTCATGCGGTTGACCTTGTTCTCGGCATCCAAGTACGCGTCAAATCGCTGCTCAATGTTCTTAACAATAGGGTCCCACGATTCATCGTTGTTGATGAAGTCGCCGAACCCGGGTGTGTCAACGACAGTCAATCGCAGACGAACACCGTTCTCCTCAATGTCGGCGCTGATAGATTGGATCGAGACAGTCTTAGAGATGTCGATGCTAGGGGGCTTGCGCTCCTTGGGTGGGTAGAGGGACGTGTTGAACAGTGTGTTCACGAGTGTCGACTTTCCGAGGCCAGATTCACCTGTCGTTTCGTTAGTTCACTGCAGATAGCTGACTAGCCGGGCCCAGACGTACCAACGACCATAACGTTGAAGTTGAAACCCTTGCGCACACTCTTGCGGTGCCACTGGTTTGGCAAATTCGCAAAACCAACGTAGCCTGTGAGCTTCCTGCGCACGATGTTCAGGTCGTTCGCCATCTGTGCTGCGAGCTTAGGGTTCTTCGCTGTGATGGTCTGGGGGATTGCTGCTTGTTCGTTAGCTATGGAATTGTCGCGATCCACAGCAAACGAACCGTTCGCGGTCGTAGGGGGTGATGGGGACGCACGCGAAGGAGGAGCGGGGGAGACGGCGCCGTTGGATTCTATGGTTGCAGTTAGCCCCTGTGTTTAGGAAAGAGGGTGGTGTGGCCATCAGGATCGGCAACATCAACCGGAGCCGGGCCTGCATTGACACTGCGGCACACTCCCTTTCACTACGGTATGTGTGCCTCAGGCGGCCGAGGGCTCGCAGCTTGGGCGTCGGTCGATATCGCGAGATACGTTGGGCTGGGGATGTTCCTTACCCATGGCTGCGGTGGAGCTGCGGTCGCAGTGAGAGTGACGTAGAGTGAGAGGCTTCTGTGAGGCGATGCGAGATCAGCGGGATGTCTTTTCACGTTTGGTACGGCTGGTCGTGGGTGGCCCCAAACAATATGGAGACGCGACGCAGGCCAAAACCTGGAGAAATATAGTGAAACGAGGCGGTAGGGCAGGCGGCGTACCAGTCAGCGGTAGGTATGCTGTCGAGTGAAGCGATGCACTCAAAGCAATGGAATTGGGAGGGTTGCAGGTGACTGCGTGCGAGAACAGCGTGGTGTGGGTGGATGCTGCGACGTTGAAGGAGGCAGGCGTGGTACGCTTCGCTGGAGGAAAGGGGTCCTCGCAACTTCGTGCAGGGATTGGTGAACAACGTCGGCGCTAGACCAAAATCCCCGCCCCGCCAACAACGACTGGTGCAGTGGTGGATATGAGTTGATGCAGATGGCGTTGAAGTGGACGACCGGCAAGTTTACATTGCAACTGATACCTCAGCACAACGGCGTGGAAGATTCCTTACGTTTGCTGTACAGGCAGTTGCACACAGCAGCACTCAGAAAGGAAGCTGTCACGTGCACGGGCTCACCAACATGGAAATTGCACCCCAGAGTAGGTTTGATCGGCGCTGCAACAGGAGAGATGTTCCTGCACTGAGCAGTCACAGATATGCTGGCACGCTTCGTTTCTCCATTGTCTAGCCTCGTATACCTTTTCCCGTGCATGACTAAATACGTGGAAGCACTGACGCTATTCAACAGTATCCGTGTAAACATGTCGCGTGCACCAGCATTCATCCACTGCCATGTCAGCTTAACGCAAAACGTACGCAATCCAAGGGTATTGTGCGCAAAGTCCAATCCAACGCCGAATGTAATGCATCAAGAAAAACTCATAAGGGCTCTGTTCAGCTCAGCCTTATCGTACTTCACGTACTTGCCCTTGCCCTTGTCGATCTCGCGGTATTTGTCGTAGAAGCGGTTGTACAGCGGCTCGATGATGTTCTGTATCTCCTTGGACACTTGCGTTCGCACTTCAGCTTCCATAGCGTAAGTCTTGTGTCGGGCGACAAGATCTTCAAAGCTTGTGTTGAAGTTCTTGAACTTCTCCTTGATTGCGTCCTTGTCCTTGGAGCCCAGACCCTTCACAATGGCTGCAGAGTCGGCTGCACCGCCGCCAGAGTGTGGCCTCTCTTTCGAGCGGTTGGTGTACTGGACATCAAGCAGGTGCCCAGACGGCTCGCGCCATGCCTCGAGATACATGGCTGAGCTTGTTTTGCGCCATACCGCAAGCTTTCCTGCATAGCTCTCCATGAGTGGGGCAAGCTCAGAATTCCGGATTACTCTGGTGACAATGGCTATGTTGTTGGCCAGGAAAATACCCTGTAAGTTCTTTCCTTTCAGAAGCATCTTAGCTTTCGCCATAAGGTTCTGAATCAGCGTGTCGACCGTGTCGGATGCGTATGATGCAAATAGCTTAACCATATCAGGGTTAACATCCAATGTTGTTGACGAGTTGTTTGCTGAGGGACTGTTCCAACCACCGTCACCCAGCGACGCCAGGATCGAGGACAGCGGGTCCAGGTAGTTGGTCATCTCCTGTAAACGACGCATCGATTCCGCCGTGATAGGTACTGCAGCTCCATCCATTGGCAAGGCGACGAGCGTTTGGGTACGGACTCTCGTGTCCTCAATAAGCTTGCTTAAGGATGTCTTTGACGTCTCACGGATGGGCTTGACACTGTCGTAAATCTGCCCTTTGAGTGCACCAGTAGTGTCCTGGAGTCGAAGAGAGAGTGTGCGCACCATGCCACATATCTCATATCCAAGGAAGCAATCGGTAAGCAAGTTTTTCTGGATGTGGCCATTCAGCTCGCGCAGCGTGCGGTTGAACTCTCCAAGTGATGCCTGGCATGTCGACTCGCAGACCGGCGTCCACTCGCCTCGCGCGAAGATGTTGGTGATGTTATCGTACTCCGCTACGAAGATGCCCTCGATGGCTTGCACGTATGTTCCAACACCATTTGTACCCTTCTTGTATAGAGCATCAGGCTGTACCTTCCTGGCCGTAGTAACTGAAGCTTGGGCAAGACTGCCCAGTGAACTCTCCAGATAACTGCCCCTAACATCTGCGTAGATTCTCTGTGTAGGTGTCGAGGACAGATCGGTTTGCGAGGCTGAACCGACAGCTTTGGAAATGTGGCTGTTGATGCTGCGCAGAGTCGAGAGCTGATCCGGTGGTAACAAAGGAAACGGGTTGTTCTTCGCAACGAACTCCAGTGGTTGGAGCTTTTGTCTTGAGCAATCTCCCAAAATGCCACGAAACACATCCTCCAATTGCTTGTTTCCGAGTTTTAAAAGGCCATTCAATTGTGCAATCGCTTCGTTGTTCGAACGTAGGTTCGTGCGCTTCAGGTCAGCAAGGGCCATGGTGGTTCGGTCGAGTGATGCGATGTAGTCGCGAAGATCGCCTCGTCCAGGTCTGCTCAACATCAGCTTCAACCCTCCAGCAAATGGTTATAAACATACCCAGCCCTGATGATCCTCTCCTCTCGTTCGCTCTGATCTCTCGGCGCTCTGAGTCTCTCAATTGCCTCGATAACCCTATCAATGTTGCTCGTCGCGATCTGCAACTTCTGCGTATTCCCGTAAATTGGGCTGATAGCATCCTGCACAGCTTTGCCGCTGGCATCAAGTCGGTTGACAGACCCTTGGATCTTCTTTGTGAGTGATGCCATTTTGTCCATATTCGCGAATAACACCTCCACTTCGGCGCTCTCTTCCGCAAGCGCGGGAGGCTTGCGCGGACCCACCATTGTGCCTGGAGGCGACTGCCGGACGCAAGTTGGGTGAGGAAGGGGGCTGGGAGGTGGGAATGACGACGGTCGTGATGGCTGCGGTGATTGTAACGGCCAGGCGCAACGGTACGAGCTTGTGTGATGGTTTATAATTAGAGCAACATATACAGAGAACAAGAAATCCAAGAATTAAGGCGCAGGGCGGCGGGCGTTGTGAATTAGGTAGATTATGTACGGAGGACGAATGGCGTGGGGATGCTTGCGGAGCTGCGGGAGATTGAAGCTATGACGAACAAGGGTCGAGGAGAGGCGCACGGGTCGAGGAACTGTGCATAGACCACTCACCACTCACTAAGCTTCAGACATCGTCTCGCTGCTCTGGGTACGTTCCTGCAGTGATCGTCTTATCTATGAACGTAAATTCCTTTGTCTAAGCAAACAATAGCTCGACGCGCATAGCCCAATGCTGATTGTGGCTGCGTCTAGTGAGGCTGCCGAGCTGTCAAGCACGGATTGTTTCTGGTCGCCGTCGAAGCCGCTGTCAGCCTCGCTTTGACGACCAGACTATGAAACAGTGGCAATGCACGTTCAATCTAGGATGTTATACTTGACCCAATCGGATTGGAAGTGCCCTCTGTTTATCAATTAGGCAAGCGATCATTCAAACAAAGTTTTTCGATTCTTTAGTAGATATAGCTGAAATGATATGTGGCTAAGCCGTTTTGTTTTGCAGAGGGCCGCAGGTATGTTTGTGCCGAGTCATTTGTCAGTGTCTGACAGATCGTAATGGTTCATTCTGATGGAAACTCAGATCCAGATAAATATGGAATAAATGATTGTCAAATTATCGACTTGGGATGATGAAACCTCCATTCACCGAGAGAAGCCTTACATGACTTGAGCTGCTCACTCCATGAAGAACAAAAATCAAGGACTTGGCTCTCTCTTAAGAGCTGTCTTTTGAGCTTGTTCGAGCTTTGACAGAGAGTTGTTACGCAGCCATCCGACAGGCTGCCTAGAGATGGGTCCTAGCTGAGAAGCCTGTGAGAAAGCTTTCGCTCGCTTAACATTGTTGAACGTCAATGGGGATGGCTGTGAAGCTGATCCATCGCCGTCCAGCTTTCGCTTTTTCGTATATGGTCTCGGAATCGGAATCGAGGCGGGGATGTCGAATGTTGCTCCACCCGGGAACTGGTTCTGCACCCGATTAAGCTGTCTCTTGAACTCCGGGAGCACAACCTCCAGCTGTTCTCGGATCCTTCGATGCTCTGAGGTCATGCGTGAACCATTGTCAAGCAGCTCATCGGTGATGCGTGCAAAGTCATCGAGCAGCGTCAAAGTGGCAGATACGAATTGTTCGCAGCAGCCATTCCAAGAAGCGACTTGTGCTTTTGTAATCTTGTGTCTCATAACTTCCGCAAATGGTGACTTGGGCCAGGCAGGATCGATGAGACAACCTTGCAAGTAGGTACGTCTTCGGCCATATGAGCCCTTGCCAGCCTGAACTAACCCTTGCAAAAGCACACCCAGATAGGTGTCTTTCATCTCCAAAGCGATTGGACATTTGATATTGACTTCTGTCGAGAAGAGCAGATAGTTTTCTCGCAAAGTGTTTTGGAGATCTGCTGCTAGCTTGCCATGCGATACACCAATACGGCGTGTGGTCGTCTCGAGCGACTCGCTGACGCCGCGCTTCAACTCTGGATCACTCGACGATTGTTCGATGAGATTCTTGAGCTCTTTCAGCATAGCCTGGACAGGGGCTTCGAGGCACAGAGCGATGTTTTCCGTTTGGTCTTGCATCTTGCGATACCACTGTTCGACGAACTCGCCCAATGTATGAAGAATCTCTTGATTCAAGTTAAGACCCAAGCCTGCACCAACAGTCGGTATACCGTTTTCCTTAAGCATCTTATTGAACGTAGAGTAGTAAACGATCGGATGGGCCAGAGCCTGGACAACGGCCTTCAGACCAAGATTTATGCGAATTTTGTCCGCAGCCATGTTCCATGGCTCGATCACACGATTGGCAGGTAAAGATTTGGCGACGCTATCGATGTTGGTGCGAACTCTGGGCAATTGTTAAACTAAGTATTCACGCATCGTTGCGTAGCCGTCATCTTCATCAAACTTCTCCAGAATGCGCTGAATTTGTGCCACAATGTCAGGCAAGGTCTCGAAAACGTGGTAATGTAATGTCCGGTAGTTTGTCTGAGCAGGTAGGCTAAACAGGTAGCGCCGAAGTTGGGGTATGCCAGTCGCTTCTGGTGTAAGTTTGGGCTTCTCGTCATCTTGAAAAGCGTCCATGCACAGGCTGTACTGTCGAGCAGATACGGCTAATATGTCGACACAGTTGTCTTGCAACTTCAGATTCACAATTTCAGATTCGCGCTTGATGTAAGCCGATCTGGCCTCCTTGAGCAGATAGTCTCGATATGCGCGCAAGTAGCTCATATCTTTGGTGCGTCGTGCGATAGTAGCTTCCACATTCGTCAAGTGTTGCTGCAGCTCCATGAATGGCGGCTCTTTGAGGTTCCCAATCTGTTTCCGGATACCATCTAACAATTGCTGTGTATGGTGTCAGCTGATAACTCAGTTGCACTGATTTGAGTGATCTTACATCGGATTTGTTCGTTACCAGAAGAGTATTTCGTGCCCCGAGGCGTCGAATCGATCGACTGAGGTAACGCTCCTGCACGATGCTGGAAACTACTCTCGAAGTCGGCGCTACCACAATCTCGAAGTTTGCCATTTCGCGGAATCTGTCAATCAGTGCCGTACGCATATGATTATCATCACCATAGCCTGTGTTTCTCAGTTATTACAGTGACAGACCGTAATGAAAGATACTTACCTGGCAGATCAAGGATACACACATTGTTTCTGAGCAGAACATGTCCCGTTGCAAGACGCACTGACCTTACAAGCGGCCATACGCTCTCCGCTGATGTTCGGACAGCTGTCAAGTCCTCGTCACTAATGGCGTCGTGTTGCAAGACGCCATTGTGTGCATGAATCTCACTCAATCGTTGGTTGGCGTGCTCGACACAAAGCGCTGCGAAGCTACCATCTTCAATATCCAATTTCTCAAGAGCATCTTCGAGGGTACGTCTGTTTGTTTCGTCACGCTCAGTATTGAATATGATTTCGAAGAACAATCTCGCAGTTCTGGCGCCTCGTAAAACCGAGCGCGAGACCTTCTTCTTGCGTTTCTCTGACGTGCTGTTGTTGGTGGGTGTACACAATGTGACCTCGTCTGCTTCCTCATCACTGTCGAAATCCTCTTCTTCTTCTTTTGTGTCTTCTTCGTCCTCCTCCTCGGGTTCAGAATCTGAAAAACTAGCTTCTCTGCTTGAATCGTCATCGACATCAGCCACCTCATGAACTGGACATTTGCGAGGGAATGCGTCTCGGTACCGCCTGGCCTGTTCTTCTGCGCAGTCTCGTATATCTTCGTCATTCAGGTATTCAATATAAACATCACTTTCCTGGGCATCATCGCTAGCACCAGTTTTGTATGTGATAATTGTCGGGAAGGTGGTGCAAGCGGAAGAGGATGAAGATACATTGACCAGGTCTCGGTTGAAGACTGCGTTGATCAGCGAACTTTTTCCAATGCCCTGCTCTCCGAGAAATGCGGCATAAAATTCTTTGCCACGTGGAACGATATCTGCAATCTTCAAGGCGTCGTGTAAGCTGGAGATCTCACTATCGCTGGACTGGCGATTGCGCAGAGCGTAGAGAAGCTGTGAGCACATTTCGTGTATACCGTTGTTGATCTTGTCATGCTCTAGTGTATACCATGCATCGTCCGGGAACTGCTCTAAAGTAGGGTCGTAGACGATGAGCTCGTCATCGTTACGCAAGCCAAACCGAGCTTTGTACTGCGAGAACGACAGTAGAGTTTCGGGCGGCTTTGAAGTGGCACTACTTGCTGCTCTGTGCATCAATCAGTACCGGTTGTGTAGAAAAGAGACAGATCCTTACTCAGGCATGGTAGACATGGTGAAGTGGGTGAGCTGCGACGTTATAGTGTTGAAGATGATGTTTTTGTAATAACGCTGAGTTCCTAGATTGACTGTAGTTATTGTAGAGATATGTCAGTAGTCGAGTTTGTGATAGATGTGTTCAGCGTATTTATATGCGAGGATAGACCTGTGAGGTTGGAAGCTGCATCGGCAGGTGAGAAAACGGTAACGCAAACTTCAAGCAGGCAAGTGAAAGATGACCACCTGTTGCTCGGGAGCGGCCACATCTGTAGTAAGGTGATAGACGCGTTGTGTGCCGGCGAGTCTTGACATTCTTGAATTATCATCGTTATGATTGGGCTTCTGTTATACGAAAAATAGGTAAGGAGCGTCTAGTGCAGTATTCAATACAACTGGGGGCAGATCGAACAGTGAACTTGAGAAAAATGTCTTCGTTCAATGGTATGGCTTGTACATGAAGATGGTGCTTGATAAGAATTGTAGGTTGTGCAAGTTAAAAACTGGCCATGGCAGTCGCCCATCTCGCATCGTGGAGGTGATGTGGGGAAATACCGTTGGCGCTAGGGGTGACGGCACTGAGAAGGCTGACCGACCATGGGACAAGCCTTGTCAGTGCCGCACTACCGGAAACGTGGTGGTGTTTCTGCAGTAGCCCTACGAATTCCAGACATATACTTAACCGCAGTTTGAGAAGACCATTAAAATGTCCTGTGAGGTCGTAGTGAATGCGCGGGTGTTCCTGCATGTGTTAGGCTTGGCATATTACGTAGTGCCCGATCAGTCGATGGCCGGTTCGCGAACGAAACCTGAATCGCCAACATGCAGGAAATTATGGCCGCTCAGCAGAGTTCCACTTCGTCATGTTGAACGCATACCTGTAGCTGTGTGCAGGCCCCAATTGAGGGTTTCTGCAGGCGCCTCCCGTGCAAACCACAATACACGCTCCTTTGAAAGTTCACATACCCATGGCGCACTTTGGCAATGCGCGCAACCTCGGCCAGCTTTGGCTGCGGGGAACGCGTCGCGGGTGAGCAGCCATCATGGCATTGTTTGAATACCATGTGCTGACTGCCCAGACTGCACACAAAAGCTAGCACATCACGACCCAGTGCCGCTACCTACAGCCTGCGCTACGGCCCGCCTCTCCTGCTTGCGACCCTCGGTGCCGGCTACTATGCAACGTCTTATCATGCCCACCCCATCCAGCTCGATGCGCCGTCTGCATGGTCATCCTGGAACCCTACTGTATCTCAATCACAGAACCGGAATAGCTCAACCGCGGCGAAGGAGACTGAATCCAAGAAGAACGAGCAAGATCCAGACAAACCTGGAGAACAGGAAGCCCCATCACAGACAAGGGTTGCCGAAGGATACAGTGGGGAAGAAGAGAAGGCTGGAGGAGTGAGCTCTGCCTGGCAGACAATATCGAACAGCTTCTCGAGCCCCACCACATCGGTCACGTACATTGGCGATTCTATCCTCGACTATGTCATTCCCCACTGGGTCAAAGTGCTGCCTGGCTTCATCAAGAAGCTGCAGAACGAGCTGTCCATGGCACCTGGGTCGCTGGCTGAGGAGATCTGGTATGAAGCAAATGATCCTGAGACCAACCCAGAGATCATTTGGGATGCCTCGGTACGAGTCTCAGACCAATTGTGTGAGGAGGAGCTGTCTTTCCGGGAGAAGAGGTCCATGTTCACAAAGGCGGCTCTCGCACGCTATCTTGACATCCCAGAGGCCACTATCCACCCTGACGACGTCCCTGTAATCGCCATGTGCGGCTCTGGTGGGGGTCTGCGCGCTCTTGTAGCTGGCACTTCATCGTACCTGTCAGCAAAGGAGCATGGGCTATTCGATTGCGTTACCTACACAGCCGGAGTAAGTGGGAGCTGCTGGCTCCAGACACTCTATTACTCGGATATCACCCAGCGCAGCCATGCGAAGCTCATCCGACATCTCAAGAACCGACTTGGTGTGCACATTGCGTTCCCACCTGATGCTCTCGAACTGCTTGTCAGTGCACCGACAAACAAATACCTCTTGTCTGGACTTGTCGAGAAAGCCAAAGGTGTACCTGACGCCGACTTTGGCATCGTCGATATATACGGCGCACTTCTTGCTGCCCGCTTGCTTGTACCGAAGGGCGAATTGTCCGTCAGCGCCTATGACTTCAAGGTTTCCAACCAGCGACGCTTTACCGACGACGGATCCCAGCCTCTACCCATCTACACTGCTGTACGCCACGAGATTCCTTTGGCTGAGCAGATCGACACAAAAGATCCCATTGCTGCTGAGGCGAAAGCGAGGATGGAGGCTTGGTTCCAGTGGTTCGAGTTCACACCTTACGAGATGTGGTGTGAAGAGCTATCTGCTGGCATTCCAACATGGGCCATGGGCCGAAAATTTGAAAACGGACGCACTGTGTGGCGTGAGAACGGCTTGGCTTTGCCCGAAGTGCGTGTACCAATGTTGATGGGTATATGGGGTTCTGCTTTCTGTGCGACGCTATCACATTATTACAAGGAGGTCGGACCTTTCCTACGCGGATTGGCAGGCTTTGCAGCCATTGATGCCATGATCTCGGAGCGCGACAACGACCTCGTCAAGGTCCATCCCATCGATCCAGCCTCTATTCCCAACTACGCCCTCGGCATGCGCGAACTCCTTCCCCCATCGTGTCCAGAGAGCATCTTCACTCACAAAAACTTCCAATTCATGGACGCGGGAATGTCCAATAACCTACCCATCTATCCTCTCCTACGACCTGGGCGCGATGTCGACATTCTCATAGCATTTGATGCTTCTGCCGACGTGCGCACAGATAACTGGCTCAAAGTTGCCGACGGTTACGCACGCCAGCGCGGCATCAAAGGTTGGCCCGTTGGCGCCGGCTGGCCTCCTGCCACCGAAACAGGAGAGCAGATTCAGCATGATCTTGACGAAGCACAAGCCAAAACTGAGGAACAAGCAAACACCAAAATGCAGGAAGCCAAAGCCCAAGACGCTGAAAACAAGAAGAAACACAAGGATCTCGGGTATTGCAATATCTGGGTTGGCACGACCGAAGAACGCATCAGCAAAGAAGAGCCTCCAGAGTCAAAACAAGTAGAAGAGGATTGGGAGCTCATGCACGAACGTTCCGGTATCACAGTTGTCTATTACCCATTCCTCGCCAACCCTAAGGTGCCCGGCGTAGATCCTCGATCCAGCGACTTCATGAGCACATGGAACTTTGTCTACACACCTGAGCAGATTGACAGCGTTGTCGAACTTGCAAGGACGAATTACCAAGAAGGTGCGGACAGGACCAAACGGACAGTACGCGCGGTGTACGAGCGTAAGAAGAAGTGTAGAGAGGGAAGAGAAAAGGCAGATAAAGAGAGGAGGTGGAGGTGGAGGCTTAGCCAGGGGCGCATGGCTGGACACAGGGTCGGCGAAAGTGATCATGGTGATCACTTCAGTTGAGCGTGAGTGGAGAGAGGAGGTTGGCTGCTTATAGAAGAGTTGTTGAAGTCCGACGGATTGGATGCATTATGATACCCACTTGGCTAAGAATGAAAGCACTTTACATACCCAACACATGCTACCTATCACTGTATCGCAACGTGATCAAACTAAGCAACAGAAGGTGTCTCCATACAAACCTCATAAAAAATCAACTCAACTATTTCGCACTCCCTTGCTGTAGTGAGAAGTGACGTGCAGCCAATCAGCGCTTGGACCCTTGAAACGCGTATGCGCGACGTCAAGGCGCAATCTGGCCGCAGAGCTCCAACTAGCTCACCACAAGCCGAGCTCCAAACAACCCACCATGGCAAACAGAGGCTACGACGTCGTCGTTGATGTCGACCAAGAGGTGGGTCTTTCTATAACATAACTGTTCATCGTCAAAACATGATCTCACATTTCACAGGGCGACCTAGGTCACACTGATCTACAAGAGGACCTCGAATTCCACAGCTCCAGTAAGTCTCCGCACCACTACCTAGACTTCTCTTTACTTATATACTCAGACTTTGAAACTCCGTCCTCCACTCGCGGCGCCAAAATCCAACCAGACTCATCTTCCTTCCTCCCCCAGCCGGCT
Organism: Neodidymelliopsis sp. IMI 364377; assembly: GCA_027946375.1. Taxonomy (NCBI): domain Eukaryota; kingdom Fungi; phylum Ascomycota; class Dothideomycetes; order Pleosporales; family Didymellaceae; genus Neodidymelliopsis; species Neodidymelliopsis sp. IMI 364377. The sequence continues at coordinate 52,579 of JAPEUT010000118.1, forward strand.
ACATCGTCGTCCTCAGGCTCCCGCAAACGCCTCCTCTGGACGCTCTCCTTCTACGCGCAAGCCTTCGATGTAGACACCGCTGAGGTCTTCCGCCGATGCACAGCTACCATCTACCCACGCGCCAACTTCCTCGATGTGCTGGAGGGAAACCCGGATTTGTACGGCCCCGTGTGGATCGCGACAACGGTTGTTGTTATTCTATTCCTGACGGGCACGATTAACCAGTACCTTGCGCATCAGGGCAAAGAGCACTTCGCGTATGACTTCAAACTGCTGTCAGGCGCCGCGGGGCTGGTGTACGGATACACGGGTCTGGTGCCGGTAGGACTCTGGGGCGTGCTGAAGTGGTACGGAAGCGAGAGTGCAAACCTTCTCGAGTGCGCATGCTTGTACGGATACGCGAATCTGATATGGATCGTCGTCGCATTGGTGAGCTGGAGTCCAATCTCAAGTAAGTTGTCCCCCAGATATCCCTTCAAACCCTCCACACTAACCCCTCGTCCCACACAGTCCTAAACTACACCTTCGTCGCCCTGGGCCTCGCTTTCTCCGCTACCTTCCTACTCCGTAATCTATACCCCGTCCTCAGCACCACCGAGTCTCAGACCAGCAAGATCCTGCTCGTTGTCGTCCTCGCGCTGCACGCCGGCTTCGCTATCGCGATCAAGGTGCTTTTCTTCGCTGCGACCAGCCCCGTGGGCCCGAACAAGGGAGATGACAAGAAGACGGATCCTGCGCGGTTGCTTTTTGCGTTGTAGGGGATGGTGTGAAGTAGAGGTAAAGATCACTATCGTGTGAGATGGAGAGTAAGACGTAGAATCATGTTATGTATTTGGGACATGAAAGGCGTTTCTTGGAAAAGGGCATACCTAGTTTACGATAGACTCCTGTTTTGCAATGAAGTTGTTGTTCGATAAATTATTCTGACAGGTTGTTGAATGATATACAGTTAGTTGTTGTATAGACTTTAACGCGGTTATTCCTGTCTTTCTTCGATCCAGGTTATTTCCAAATCGACCTTCAGGCACGCAGTGGACCATGGAGAGAGAAGCGATAAGTTGGTTCTGTGAACACAAAGAACTACTCGTGAGGATAGTGCGTAAGACTACACCCAAGACCACTTCTGCCTCAACGGTTACTTATTCTAGTACGCAAGCCATACAAGCTTGCAGACGATCCACACATATTCAAGAGTCAATCACTTGACACAAAACCACCCCCGACAACAACCATATCCGAATTACCCAACGAGCACACTATCATTTCCCCACGCAGTCACCTTGCCTCACACCCAACGCCCTCGCAGAAGATTGATACGTCCCCCACCTCACGCGACAATACCGAACAAACCCCTTGGGTCTCCTGACTTCTCAAATATCAGCACAGGAAAGCAAGACAAGTATATCGACACCTCGATCTTCGTCGTCACGAATGAAATCGAAGATCGAAGGCTCACTAAGAGTATCGTCCACGACGTCCGGCTCCACGAAAGACGACATGGGGGAATGCTCGTCCACTTGTGATGGAGGCGTAGAGTGCGTGGCGTTTATCTGTGCAGAGTCTTTGCGCTTTTTAGACGTTTGGGTTGATGGTTTGCTGTTGTCTCCCGACTGCCGCCGCCGGGCTTGTCTCTTAAACCGTGACGGCAGCACCTGGTTGCATCCGTACTTTGCCCATTTCATTGGTGACGGTTCCACTTCTGGTGAATTTGGCTCGGGTAGCGTCGTTAGGAATTTATGCTTTGCTTGGGCTGCGTGGAGGGCATGTAGTTGTTGCATGCTAGGTTTCGCAGAACTAGACGAAGCTTGAGATGCGAGACTAGGCTTCTCTACTTGGTTTTCCAGATTCTCAGGAACATGTTTTCTTTTTCTCTTACTCGATGTGGTTTTAGGAAGGACGCCGGATTCGATCATACGTATCTCTTCTGCTCGGACTGCATCTCCAAGAAGTGTGTTGTCTGGCTGGTAGTGGCCTGTGTGGAATTGTATAGCAAGTGTCTGGACAGGTGTGACAACATTTGGACGCTCGATCTCTGCGAGGTTTGAAGGCGCCAAGTCGAAGTCTGTTAGCTCTGGTGTTGACAAGGGCTGTATATCTGCGTCCGAATCGATCGCTGCAGGTACATAGTCGAGTGGCAACGAGGGAAAGACTGCTGGCGCCAGGGTTCGCGAGTCCGTACGCACACCTCGAGAATGACGTTCAGCCCACTCGGGGTCCATCGTGAAGTTCCTACATTGCGATCAGTCATGGTTATTGTACGAAAAGCTATCCAGTTGAGCTTGTTTACAGGGCAGCATCCATGAGAGCGACAATCTCTATTCACTTACTGCATTCTACTCCTCCGGCTTGGGACTGTTTGCTGAGAGAACTCTCGCGGCGATTTTGGAGGTGTTGCACTGCTAGAATTCCCCAATCTAAGCTTAAGAGTCAGTCTTTCCCCTGGACCGGAGGAACGATCTTCGGACGTTAAGGAACCACTTGGTCGGTCGACATTGTTGAGCAAGGCATCCATGGAAGGTGGAGAATTGAACCCGATACTATCTGGCCTGTATCGCTTTGGCTTCTTGCGATCTCGCCACGGTCGTTGTTCCATTCCAAAGCTAGCCAATATCAATACTGAAGGCTGATATCGAATAATTCAAACCGGTGGAAGAGTATTGTTAATAAGATAATGTTCCGTGGTTTACTGTACTCAAAACCATGAAGGTATGTTAAGGTACGAAGAGGGGCATGTTGAGCAGCCACAATGACGCGACTACTACGGGATCGTGAACATTTCTTGCCTCGCGCCACGGTTGCTACTGCTGGGTGTGTTGAAGTGGTGGACTGTTAGGGACAGTGGATGGCAGACCAGGCAGCGAGTCCGTTACGAAAGAGTTTCCAGGTAACTGTGTAAATAGGAGTCCAAGCCAATTAAGCCTGTCCACTGCGTGTAGATAGATGTCGTAAGGAGGGTGATTTGGCAACATGATTTTGAAGTTCAAGGGTGTTGGTCAATTCGAACCAGTTGGGAAGAACCAAACACATACGTGACACGTGACTAGCTTGCAGACACGATATCTCAACACTACCTTGAACAGGAATTTGCAGACGTAGAACCGGTAGCACTCATCTACAGGTATTGTAGGAATACATCCACTCGAGGCGAAAGTGCAAGACATCGAAATTTGCTACCTGTGCCTAGCTCTGAGCATGTGTGTGAAACACTAAGCCTAGAAGTGCGATTCTAGATATTGAATTGCAATGCGTACGCTGCCCATTGCTCTTCCGTTACAATCGCAGAGTAGCTAAAGAACGCCAATAGCCATGCAGGGTATCATGTGAAGTAAAAACGCCACCCTAATCAAAACAACCATACTTCGCATGCCAACCAAACTCAACCTAAGAGTTCTGGAAGGGTGTGATGTCGCGACCCTGGAATCGAAGAGCATCCGAAGGGTCCAGGCCGTCATCCATGTCGATGTCGTCCTCATCGCGCGTGTCTTCGATAGAACGCTTAGATTTCGCGGCAAGATTGGATTGCATATGCGCAGCGTTTTGGTCAAAACCGTTGAAAGCGTTTGCTTGGTACTGCTCGGCGTTGTAGCTTAAAACTGAACGTCGGGCCTGCAGAATATCCCAGTAGGATCGTAGGATGTTCTTGATAGTGTCATCGAAGTTGACGCAGAAGCGTTGAGCTTGGCAGACTTGCATTGCCTTGATGTAGTCAAAGTTGTCCAAGATTTCCATAAGATAGGCCGCGACCACCGCAGCAGACTTCTCATTGCCCGACTCGCAGAAGACCAGAACCTTGCCGAGCGTGGGCTGGCCGGTTTGGGCCAATGCTTGCTGACGGACTCGTGCAACATGCTCGTTGATCATCTTAGTTGTGTCGGCAAACCGACCGATCAGGGAGTGGTAGGTGGGTGTTTCGATTGTAGCTACAGCTAGACCGGCATCGCGCGCGGCTTGCAGAGCGCCGCTCATGCTGTTGTCTCGCGAACGAATTGCGAGCACCATTGTGACTCCCTCTCGCGCAAAGAACTCCTTGTCTTTGGAGGCTACCATCGGCCCAAGAAACAACCACGGCAGGATCATTTGTGCCTGCCTGCGACGCTCGTATGCCCATTCCAACAACGTGTTCTTCTGTACGATATCCTCCAGAGCCATGTCCTTCAAGAAACTGATATCCAGCTCCTCAGGCCCAGTCCCCACCATGAGGCCTGGCATGTCGGTGGAGAGTGTTGGTGGAGGTACTACGATGCGAGGTGGCGTAGGAAGACGATAGGTATATTCATGATGATTACGCTTAGCCATGCCGAGCGCGTTGCGCATAGGCGACTCTTCCCGTGTAGTCGTCATGATTGTGGCGGTGGTGCGTTGCGGCAAAGGTGGTGGTGAGTAGGCGATGCGGGGGATATTTTAGTAGCGCGATGACGCGCTGTCACGGGGTTTGGCGCGTTGAGAGAGCTGGACGTTCGAGATGCTCTGCGAAGGTGATAGTTGGTTTTCTACGTTGATGTGCGATGGTGAGGTAAGGGTTGGCAGTTGTTGAGAGGGCACCTCTAGACTCTCAGGCAACAGCGGCGCAGATACCACTCTTGTGTGGGGAGTTCATGCTACAACACTGGTTGAGCCGCAGTATAGTCTTTCTACCCACTCACAATGGCATCTGAGCAGATCACTGCCATTGCAAAATCCCACAGCCCAGCCAGCATCTTCGAAGCAAGAGCTGGGGAAGATGCAAAGCCCTCGCGTTCGTCGGTCGGATTCCTAACCTGAACAGGTAGCATTGACGACCGTCCACCGCTGATGGTACAATGCACGTGAATGTCTTCTCGAAGTTCCAAGCTGATCTGCCGATGCAACCTCGGTGACTTTTGCTCAGATCTTGTGAGTGTTGTACGAGAGATGCAGGACACCGTCGCACGTGGCTACGTGTTCGTTGTGTACTACTGATGCTGTGCACCCTCTCTCTCTCTCGCCTGCCAACCATCTGCCAACCCCTTCCCCGCTCAAGGCTTCACAACCAACCTTCTCACCATCTCAGCGGTGTGGATTTGCGCACATGCGAACACGATCGTCGTACCGGCGCCGCGCTGCTGAGGACTCTTCCAGCCACGCGAAACACACTGTTGAGAGCGAGTCCCGGCGGGTCTCGTGGTATGTTGTAGCGTGGCAGCTTTCCCATGCCAGCGGTCGCAGCAACCAGAGAGAGAATGGCGAACAACGACACCCACAGACAGCAGTTCGTATCAGCACGAGCTAGCCCCAAGACTCAATCAAATGGATACAGCAACATGATACAGAACTGCGGGTCGGCGACCCTTTGATCTGTTTGTGATGGAAAGGGGTCGGTGGAGCAGGCGGGTCCAAACGTGCAGATCCACAGGTTCACCAGATGATTGTTGTGACAGCACAATACGAGTTCAAGATGAGGCTGACATGTTCTAACTTACAGATACCATTACGACTAGACGATTCTCGCCTCAGCTGGTCCTGTGATGCAAGTACATGCGGTTGCACGATTGTTCATGCAGCACTGAGCTAACAACGGCTATCCAAACGTTTTGCACCACATGATCTCACCGTCACGATGGATGAGAATTTCCCCTCCCTTCACGATGGATTCTCTCAAGTGTGTGGCGCCTATTTTTATACCCCTGCCGAACACGAGCTGTCGCGCGCAGTTACGGCGGGAATCCGGCAGGGGAGATTTTTGATGGGTCCAAAAGGAGGCTGGTGGCATCAGTAACGCTCCATAGCAGCTCGTGTGCGAGCCATACCCCCGTCTCGGAGATTGTAAATCCCATGCCAACGACGCAAGGTCCTTGCAGTGACCTGCACAGAAGATAAGCCACGAGTCTGAAGTGGTATAGTCGACCGGTACGTAAAGCTTGTCGTTTGCCCGCTGGGCCAACCGCCACTTCCGCCAATACGACATTACAGCTTCAACCCCGGCTCTCATCTGTCTTGGTCCGTGATAGTCGTGTGCAGGGCAGGTGGTCCTGGCCCTATCATCCCAGCAGCGTGACGCCGCCCCCGATGTTGATCAAGATAAAAGAGTCGATCAGTCCTGATGTCGAAAACCTTAGCAGCGCCTTCTATTTTCTGCCTCCTCTCTTTCAAAATCACACTCGCTAAACACAGCACCTCCATTAATTCTAATACATTTCCGACTTTGACCCTCCCGCCATGCACTTCTCTTTCGTGACAGCCCTGTCGGCTGCTTCCTTGGTGACTGGCGCTGCCATTACGAAGAGACAAAGTCTAGCAGACGACTCTGTCCCATCAACACCGCTCTTCCCTGCGCTACCTGTCTCCCTTTTCGAAAAGACTGCAGGCCACACATTGACCCTGGAGGAAGCCCTCGCTGGACTCAACATTTCTGACAAAGTAAAGGACGCCATCGAAGACTGGCTTACCCCCAACCTCAAAACTCGCGCAACATGCTCTAGCGTTAGTGTTCGCCAGGAGTGGGACTCCTACTCTACCAGTGATCGACAGAACTGGGTCGACTCTCTCAAGTGCTTGATGAAGAAGGCGCCCTCTGGCCAATTCCCAGCTTCCAAGAGCCGTTACGAAGACTTCACTGCCCTACACCAAATCCTCACACCCAACGTTCACCAAAGTGCGAAATTCTTGCTTTGGCACAGATACTACCTCTGGACATTCGAGCAGGTCCTTCGGGATGAGTGCGGCTTCACCGCACCATTGCCGTGGTTCGACGAGACAAAGTATGCTGGAAAGTTCTCTCAGTCTTCGATCTTCTCTAGCCAATGGCTTGGTGCGATCTCTCTCGGTGGCGCCTGTGTCACAGATGGCGTAAGTGAATCACGTCTCACGATGCTTCAAACCAAATCATTGACTCCGTTTCTAGCAATTCGCCAACACTGCCATCAACGTAGGCCCAGGTTCGGGTAACCAGCCTCACTGCCTCGCCCGCAACGGTGATGGTGCAAAGACAATCAACACTGGCCAGTCAATGGTTGATGCCTGCAACCAGCGCAGCACATTCGCTGACATGGCCGGCTGCTCCGAGGGTGGTGCTCACGCTTGGGGTCATAACGGTGTTGGCGCCGTCATGCAAGACGTCTACGCTGCGCCCGCAGACCCTGTAAGTTCGCGCATTTCAACTCGCGCAATAGATATGCTAACAATACTCAGGTCTTCTGGCTGCACCACGCATTCATCGACCGTAACTTCCGCATTTGGCAAAACCAGAACTCTGGTGTACGCACTACTACCGTTGATGGCACAGATGTTGCTGGTAACGCACTGACGTTGGACACCAACATTAATGTCTACGGTATCAGGCCGGATGTCAAGATTCGCGATGTGCTGGATACCGCTGGTTCTACGCTGTGCTACAAGTACAACTACTAGAGCAAAGCAAACTGATAACCTCCTAGCCTGGAAGGAGGAGAATTTTTCTTGTAGATACTTTTATTTGTGTATACACTTTTCTTACGAAGTTGATGAATAACTTTATTTGTCGCTCATAACACTGCAAGCTTAAGCCTATATATCATGACGAATCTGCGAAGCTTTTGATTGTCGATCTTGAGGATAACTCGACTTTTCAAAAACGCGTTGTCGACAAATAAGCAGTATTCGTTTTGCGAACCTGAACGATAATGTCTGAAGTGTAGATACTAGATCGTAGTACGTCTTGGTGTCACCAATTAATCTTTGGGCGTGATCGCGCGTCGCGCGATGACGCATTCGATATCCGCCTAGCGCGTCGCCCTTTCACTCGCGACTAAACGCGATCCCTCGCCACCAAAGTGCCTTGAGCCCTACCACTATTATGCGCTATTGTTTCTGACTTGGTGTTGTCTCTGCCTTGTTATTGAGGTTTCCATACGTACACAATGTCTGCCTCTTCTGTTGCAAGCTCCAAATCTGATCCAACGCCTGATTCTTCGCCTCCACCTGCCGATATGGACCCAGAAAGCGTGTCGAAGACAATGCAGGACGAGGAGACGCGTATGAAGACACAACGCGAAAAGCATGATGCTAAACGCGATGCGCAATTGGAGAAGGAAAGACAGGAAGACATCAAGAGTGGCAAGGAGGTGTTGGATAAAAAATTCCAGCAATTGGAGTTCTTGATGAACAAAAGCAAGGTCGGTATTTGTGTCAAGAGATTTGTTAGTAGCTGACATTGAAAATCGCAGCTCTACGCGACGGTCATGCTCGCGCAAATGCAACGCCAGGAAGACGAAGAGAAAGCACAGGACGAACAGACCGACGGCCAAGCCTCGAAGCGCGAAAAGAACGCTGAAAAAGCGGCAGCAGAATCGCAACGACGCGCGACACGGGGTTCTACAGCGAATGGTGCATCGACACCAGACACAAAACCAGACACTGCAGCCAGAAAGAAGGGCAGGGGAAGGCCGAAGAAAGAGAACTCGAACATAGCGGACTATTTCAAGAAAGAAGATCTCAAGAAGAAGGTCAAGGAAGAGGCGGAAGAAGCAGCTGAGGATAAGGACAATGTTAAGACAGGAGATATTGGTATTCAGGACCTGAAGTCTGCACGGCAGCCAAAACTTGTTACTGGAGGTACAATGCGGTCGTATCAACTGGAAGGGCTGGAGTGGATGCTTTCATTATACCAGAATGGCATCAATGGTATCCTGGCAGATGAGATGGGTTTGGGCAAGACCATCCAGACCATTTCCATGCTCGCACATCTTTGGGAAAATAACTCGTTTGGCCCATTCCTAATTGCCGCACCGCTCAGTACGACAAGCAATTGGGTGGCAGAGTTCGAGAAGTGGACTCCAAGCATACCGGTCGTTCTGTATCATGGCGACAAGAAAGAACGCGAGAAATTGCGCAAGACAAGGTTCAAGAATCCAGGCACAAAGGACTTCCCCGTTGTAGTCACTAGTTACGAGATCTGCATGAACGACCGAAAGTTCTTGACACATTTTGGCTGGCAGTTCATAATCATTGACGAAGGACACCGCATCAAGAATCTCGATTGCCGTCTCATTCGTGAGCTGCAACAGTTTCAATCGGCAAACCGACTGTTGATTACCGGCACACCATTGCAGAACAACCTCGTCGAGCTCTGGTCTCTGCTACATTTTCTCCTACCAACAGTATTTGACAAGCTATCAACATTCGAAAGCTGGTTTGACTTTTCCGGGCTGAAGGACAAGTCCAATTTCGAGCAGCTTCTGTCCGAGGAGCGGCAGCAATATCTGGTGAAATCGCTGCATGCAGTGCTAAAGCCGTTTCTGCTGCGACGTGTCAAGACTGATGTTGAGGCCCTGATGCCCAAGAAGCGCGAGTACGTACTTTATGCACCTCTTACCCCCATGCAGCGCGAATTATATCAGGCAATCCTCGACGGTACAAGCCGATCGTATCTCGAAGACAAGGCAGTTGAGAGACTCAGTGTTGGTTTGGCTAGCAGAGCAGGCACGCCTCTCAGTATCCGCAGTAACAACAATAATCTGAAACGCAAAGCTGCCAGTGGAGTCAGCACACCCAACAAGAGTGCAAAAATGTCGCGTGCAGGCACGCCCGCTTCGATAGCCTCCACACGCAGTCGTGGCAGAGCGAAGAAGAACTATGAAGAAGTCAGCGATGATGAGTACTTTGCAGGAATTGACAAGGAAGGAAGCACACCGGAACAAGAGGAACAGCTCGACTCAGAGGGAGAAGAAGAGCGCATTAGGGCCGCAACTTTTGAGATTGCGAAGCGTCAACTTCTGCAGAAGAAGTTGGGCAACCCCATCATGCAGCTCCGCCTTTGCTGCAACTCACCTTACAACTTCTTCAATCCTTTCCTCAAAGCCGAAGTAGAAGATGGAGAAACCTTTGCTTCCGACATAGAGCCCGATGAAACCATTGTTTCCACGTCCGGCAAGATGCTTCTGCTCGACTCTTTGCTTCCCCCACTCATTAACAACGGCCACAAGGTTCTCATCTTCAGTCAGTTTACCACAACCCTCGACCTAATTGGCCAGTACCTCTCCCTACGTTCCTGGCCACACGCGCGCATCGACGGGTCTGTCGCTCAAACCGAACGTCAAGCGCAAATCCTTTCCTTCAACGCCTCCAAGTCAAAAACAGGAACAAACATCTTTATCCTCTCCACCCGCGCCGGCGGCCAAGGTATCAACCTCGCGGCCGCAGACACCGTCATCTTATTCGATTCCGACTGGAATCCCCAACAAGACCTTCAGGCCATGGACCGCGCGCACCGCATTGGTCAAACCCGCAACGTCATCGTGTACCGTTTCGCAACGCGCAACACCGTCGAGCAGAAGCTCCTGGAGTCTGCCGAAGCGAAGCGCCGACTCGAGAAACTAGTCATTCGCAAGGGCGGCGTACAGGCCGGCCGAGGTGTTGAGAAGGAACAGGAGGTTGAGGAATTGCAGAAATTGCTTCGGAGGAGTGATGGCGAGAAGTTTGACATTGAGGGTGAAGGAGAGGGCAAGCTGTTCAGTGAGGAGGAGTTGGAGATCTTGCTTGATCGGAGCGATGAGGCGTATGAGAGGGCAGAGAAGGGCCTGGATGTTGGTGGTGACGGGAAGGTATTTCAAGCTGTGGGGAAGAGGGAGGAAGGAGCGCTTATGGAGGGGTTGAGAGCATCGTAATTGTGTTGTTTAGCGACTCTTTTGATGAATTGGATATGGATTACTTCCCCCTACAAAACGTTTGGCTAAGTTCCTACCGTTGTTGCTGTCATGTACCTGTACCATGTAAAACTTAGGCATCCAATTGCATAAACTTGCGGATCCACACATCCTGCTCGCAACCCACACCCTTTCACCGTCTTCCTTCGAGTGGAAGGGATCCTAGACGACACGAAACTAGATGCCCGCTCGATCCAGATATATATACAGTATATAATTTTATGGTGCCAATATAGTAAGATCTGAAACTGGATCTTGGAACGTCACCGCCATTACTGCCCTCAACCAACCTCTCAAAGCCGCCATATGCACTACCTAGAATGCCAACTCTGATCGGAGGAGAGTGTTGTGGAGTTATCAATTGCTTTTGGAAATGTTAAAATAAATGCCACAAACAAAATTTGCTTTCGTGTTTATTGAGCTTTGTTAATTACTGTGTTTTTTCTACGACTTTTGCTTCTCTCCTTTAATGAAGTCCTTGATTGTCTGCTCGAGTCCTACGTCCTCGGAGAAGCCCAGCTCCTTCGCTCTCGCTGTGTCGTACTTGGCAGGCCAGCTCAGCACAATCTTTTGGATGCCCTCGTCTCTTTGCTCCTTCACTCTTGATCGAACTTCCTTTCCAGCAATCTTTTCCAATGCATCCAAGATCTCGCCGCTGGTCGCGGTATATCCGGGTAACAAGACCTGCCTGAAGTGTCCGAACTTCTCAGCTGGGACTTTGATGGCGTGAACCAGGTTGGTGGCAAGTGCACGTGGCGAAGTCAACCAGATACCGATACTTGGGTCCACTGGGAGTACGGAGTCCTCTCCATTGACGGGCTCGCGGACGATTCCAGATACGAAGGATGAAGCTGCTGCTGTGGGAGCTCCTGCTCGTACGAAAACGGTGGGCAGACGAACTACACGTCCGTCGATGAGACCTCGGCGAGAGTAGTCGTTGACCAAAAACTCGATCATGAGCTTCTGTGTGCCGTAACTACTCTCGGGCATGGGTACAATGTCTGTCTCCGTGGCTACATTCTTTACCGCTGCACGACCAAAGACGGCGCACGAACTTGTGAACACGATTTTCACGCCAGGTTGCTTGACTCGAGCGATATCGATCAAGTGCCTCACGCTGTCGAAGTTGACTTTTAAGCCGAGGCCGAGGTTCGCTTCCGAACCACTCGACATGATACCGTGTAAAATGTACACGGCATCTGGCGACTTCTCGAACAGTACATCGACCGCCGCTGGGTCTGTAAGATCCGCCGCTACGCACTTGACATCCTTGGACTGCGTTGGATTCGGTGGTTCCTTGACGTCTGCAAGGATGAGTGATGTGGATGGGTCGTCCTCGACAAGCTTCTTCGCAAGAATTTGGCCGACAAAGCCCCCGGCGCCGGTGATGACAACTCTCATGATGACTCGTGTGGTGTATAGATGGTGTGTGTAGGATGTAGGTCTGAGCACGTAAGAGCCGAAGATGGTATTTGGGCCACACTGCTTATGACATTTCTCCGTCGGCGAGAATACCGATTAAGGATGCGTGGGATGGATTCGTAAAGGCGGGGGAAGAGGTACCGACGAGCGCGGGGTCGGTTACGTCGGTGGACGGGCCGAAAACCCTGAACATGTTTTTTGACTTACCTACAACCTAGGTAGACTATGGCCTTGTCTCGTGATACTCAGAAGTCGATTAAAAGTCCATGGACTAGTAGAACGTCTGCATGCTTTAACGTCGTTCTGCCAATTTCCCTCAGGTATTCCGCCTGAAAAGCACGAGCCGCCACTCATGTCGGTCCGGCCGCGAACCTTCCTCTTCTCGTCTCGCGATCAACCTCAAAGTGGATCGAATACCGGATTTTCGATGAAGCCGCCCGTCCGCATGCCTGCTGCCGATCCACCGCCTCCACAGGGGCGATGGCCTTCATAAGGTTGAGCTGCGCTGTGGTGAAGGCCTTGGGGAATTTGCCAATTGTGCTTTGCTCTCGTTATGGCTCTCGTACTGACCGCGCTCCTGGGCTTCGCTCAATTGCCAATTGCGAAGGCTGTGAGCTCGCTGAAGATTGAGACTACTTCCGGTACCGTCCAAGGCGCCATCGACTCGATCACACCAAATGTCGTTCATTTCCTAGGTGTGCCCTTCGCTGAGCAGCCTTTGGGTAAGCTGAGATGGCTGCCCTCAACGCCTAAATTAAAGGAAAATGGAACCATTGATGCAACCAACTTCGGTCCCGCGTGCCCACAGTTCGAGGGTAACACCGAGAACGTTTGGGTCACAGACGCTCCTGAGTTTGTCATTACACCCAGGAACTACACGGGCGAGGACTGTTTGGCGGTGAACATTTGGGCACCATGGAAAGAGCAGGGAAACTGTACAGATGAAGCGCATGCTGCTGAAGAGGAGAAACTGCCAGTCATTGCTTGGATCCATGGAGGATCGTTCCAGACAGGTGGACCTACTGTTCCCTACCAAGATGCTTCGCGATGGGTACAGAGAAGTGGGAAGCATATTGTTGTTGGCATCAAGTGAGTACTTTTGCACACAAACCAACTTGAGTACTGGAACTAATGCGAGATACAGCTATCGACTCAATATCTTCGGACAGCCGAATGCAGCAGGTCTTGCAGACGACGAACAGAACCTTGGACTTCTCGATCAGCGTCTTGCACTTGAATGGATTCGCGACAACATCGCCAAATTTGGTGGTGACCCAGAACGCATTACTCTCTGGGGTCAGTCTGCAGGAGCCGTATCAGTCGACAACTACAACTTCGCCTATCCTGAGGACCCTATCGTTTCTGGTCTGATCATGAACTCTGGAACCTCTTATCTTACCCTGACGTCTGTTGACCCCCAACACACCAACTTCACCTTTGTCGCCTCTTCCCTTGGATGTGGTAACCTCAACGCCACAGCTGAAGTTGATTGCCTTCGCGAGGTCCCCTACACAGACATCCTCGCATTCTTGAAAGCGCGCTCCGACAACGGCACAACACCCGGCTTAACCTTCAACCCAATCATCGACGGCCGTACCAAGTTCGCTAACTACACCGCGCGTGCCCTTGCCGGAAACTTTACCCGCAAGCCTGCCATCATCGGAACTACCGTCGATGAGGGCGGCGTGTTTCTCCCGTATAACCGCACCTTCGGTCCCGATCCTGTGATTGCTGACAGCATTACTCTGGGCTCTTTCCTCTGCCCATCGGTACAAACAACACACGACCGATTTGCTGCCAACACCACGACTTTCCGCTACCTCTATGGTGGGAACTTCTCTAACATTGCACCCCAGCCCTGGGAAGGTGCATACCACCAGTCTGACGTCCCCCTAATCTTCGGTACGCACGGTATTGCTCGCAGTAATTCGACGGCCCTTGAAGTCAGTGTGAGCGAAGCGATGCAGGACTTCTGGCTTGCGTTTGCAGAGAACCCAGTGAATGGGCTGCCAAAGGCTGGATGGGAGGCGTATGAGCCGACCGGTGAGGCGGTGCTGTTTGGATGGGAGAAGCAGGCTGTGCAACCGATCAAAGAGGCGGACTTGGAGAGGCCATGTAATGGGCTGGTGCCAAATGGACAGCCCAAACCTCCGACGTTTTAGAAGAGATGCTTCGCGAGGGGTATGACCCGAGATAATGGTGTGTATGTGATATATGTAGAAATGTAGAAGGCCTGGCATTGACTACCTGCAAACGACTAACTGTCTTCATACCAATGTTGTACCCATGACCTCGATGTGCCTTCTTCCTTTTCGCTGCGTCATGTGTTACCAAGATCATGACGAGAACTCAGAAGATCGATAAGAATCTAGGCCTTCGCAAGACTATGGTACAGACGGGCCTGCCGCAGACACGCGGCCAACAGGTACGTTCTTAACACCACACGAATGGAGAATGCAGACTATGGACAAGGACAAAAGTAGCACCAAGATCAAGCCCACGACTTGCAAAGCCTTATGCCGGCCCCGTAGATGACCCGGAAAGGAGCAAAAAAGGGGTCTTGCCGCGACTCGAACGCGGGGCCTCTCGCACGTTTACTTAGGTACCCTAAGCGAGCTATTGTATGTTAGGAAGGGTTACTTAGAGTAGATAAGCAGATTAACTTACAATCATACCACTAGCTGGATGGTTGTTAGACGGAGCTCTGAAGCTGAAGACTTGTGATTGAACTTACACCACAAGACCGTACTATTGTACTGATTGATGAAAATTCGAACAAACAATACCCCTATATACTAGCCAAAACGTGCACAGTATGAGCAAATAGCTGTGGGGTGGGGCGAGGTGCCTCTGTGGAATGCAATGTGCGGAAGCTTCATGCTAGTGTTGCATGGTGTGCCCACTTCGGCTGCAAACTGTTGACTCACCCTAGCGCACCGCAAAAAAACACCCTCCCATTGACGAACGACACCAGTACAGATCTGCATATCGTACACCTGTCACGCAAAGTCATCGCTTTTCAAACCTTCGTCATCTCTTAGCTGTTTTCAATATCAACGTAAAGCGTCCGCATTCGAGACCGTGGAATAGCATACATAATCAAGCAAGCACTCAACCATCATGGCTGCAGACTTACAACCTGTTGTCAAGATTAGATCAGCCGTGTTCCCATCCGACAAGGAAACTGTAGGCAAGCTGTTCCTCGCCTACGCCGAATCTCTACCAATCAGCCTCGACTTCCAAAATTTTACCCATGAGTTTGCAAGTCTGCCTGGAAAATACGCGGTCGAAAATGGCGGTGCGCTGTATCTTGCATACACGGAAACGCCTGCAGCTCATGGTCAACCAGCAACAGAGCAAATTGTTGGTTGTGTAGGCTTGCGTACCTTTTCAGCTCCGAAGAGCTGCGAGCTCAAACGTCTCTATCTCACGCCCGAATCGAGAGGTCTTGGAGTCAGCAAGCTCCTGATGGATGTGGTGATTGTCAAGGCCCGAGAACTGGGATACAAGGAGATGCTTCTTGACACGCTGAGTAGCATGGCAACTGCGAGGAGGCTGTATGAAAAGTATGGCTTCGTAGAAGTGGATGCTTATTACGAGAGTGTACCAGATGCAGTTTTCTATCGGTTGGACTTTTGAGAAGGGAGACGCGTAAAGACCGCATTCTGTCAATGAGAACGAGGTTCTGCGTCTATGGGGCTGCAACTGGAGAAGTTGTGTTCTTCACCTTCAGCGCTTCAGGACTACCTTCAGACCACATAAAACGTTCCTGAACCCCATTGGGTTTCCCTCTCCATGGCTCATGTACCCAACGATCTCATCAACGCCACATTTGAGGTAGAACGGTTCTTTGAACTCGCTGGCGATCATACTCGCGTGCACGTTCTCTTGACGCGCCTTTCTTAGACCCCAGATCACGAGTTTGCGACCAACTCCGCGTTGCTGATAGGCTGGGTCAACGCAGCAGAGATGCACCAGTTATTGGTTCAGGAATCTTGGAATCGAAACGCGCAGTATGGTTCGGATTGAGAGAAGCTATCCGCTGCGGTACGATCCATCGATCGCCATCTGATTGCGCTGGCTAAAGTCTTTTCCGCCCTTATTCTACCTTCTAACAAGAAAACCGTAATAACTTAGCATCTACCACTTCCGCTATTCTGAGCAAAAGTTCAAGTACAAACAATCCCCCTCTCTCCTACCCTTTTACAGTTTACTCCTCCGCGGCAGTGCTAGCAATTACTACAAGGAGAAAGCTTAGTCTGCTAAGTATATTACTAGGGAGTAGGAAACTAGATAGTACTATATTTGTGTAAGCATGCTGCGCAGATTAAGGCTATTAGGAACATTGTTGTTATCGGGGGTGTGGCTGTGGGTTTGTAGATACCGTGGTTCGTGGTCAGCTGGTGACCAGTTAAAAACCTGACCTCACTGTGAAGCGCACCGCACATGGCAAGCGCTGTTTGGTGCCTTGACCGCCACTCCTATAAGTAACTCTGTCCAGCACCTAGCTGTTTCCCTCCTGCAACTCACTTCAGCATCTCCTCCTCCAGCACCATCTAACAGCCCTGCCTTCATCGCCATACCCTACACTGGCGCTACCACAGCTGCAATGTCGGAAACTGACATGGTGTTAACTAAGGGTACACTTGCGCTGATCGAGGAAAACAACTCTGGCTTGATCCCATCAGGAAATCACGGTCGGCGTGAAGTGTCTGTCGGTCTACTAAACCCTCTCTCATCCCGGTCAACCTCTGGAAGTTATGCTTGCGAAAGCGAGAATGAGTCTCAGAAGATTACAATTCCGACCAACAAGCAATCAATCGCCACTCATACTTACATGGGGTTCACTGAAGCTACCGCTGCTATCCTAGTAAAGTGGAAGGACGACCCTTTAGAAAACGCAAAAGCTTGGATCTCAGAGACATGTCATGGTGTTGATGCTATTGAAGACAGTTGGAACAGTGCGATGCAAAGAGCTGGTATCAAGCACGAAATCCGATTTGCCATGCTTCAACCACAACACCAATTCATATTGTACACTCAGCCCCTTGCGGTCTGGCTGTTTGAGATATTTGAGGAGTTCTGGGCCGCAATCGACGAGCTGGAAGACAATTTGCGAACGCGATACAGCCAACCCGTGGATAGCATCAACCAGTCCTACGTTCGTAGAGGCGCTGGATCAGGAGATGAGGAGGAGGAGGAGTATGTCGTTCCCAAAACTCCAGAAGGACACCTCGCAGTTTTTAAGTCTGTCAGTGGCCGGCTCACAATACCTTGTTTCTCAAAGCACAACAGCGTTAATTTGATATCACTGCGGTCCCGGAGTCCCACGGATTTCCACTCCATTGACGGGCTTTACTTCACTCATCAGCTTTGGGTCGCGAAGGCATACTCCCGTCTCATCAATGATACGTGTACAGTCACAGACCGGCGCACAATTGAATTACACGTACCCCTTGCTCACTTGAAAGAAATCAACACATGGTATCTCCAGTTTGGGGACACTTGGAAAAAGCTGGTATGGCACTCTCGTCAAAACATGCCCTTTCCAAAAGAACTGAAGCAGGAGAAGAAGAAGTATGGCTGTATCCAGGGCCCTATCGCACACTCCCATACAAAGACTATCACGAAGCTCAAAGACTGGTCCCAGCTTTCCATCAAACACGTCTTACAAAAAGAGGAGGAGCGAGAAGATGGGTCTATGCAGACCCTTACTGCGGTCCAACAGGTTTGGTCAGACGAAGATGCAATTCTTGCGCTCCAAGCCGCAGTTGTTGGCAAAATTTATGTACGGGGACCAGAGAAGGGATTTCGCAAAGTCAAGGACGTCTCACAAGATTTACTGAGTTTGCATTGATTTGGTGTTTTTGATATGGGTGTTGACGGAATTTGGGCGAGGAGGGGGCAGATATCTCTCAGGCAATACTGTGAGGATGGGGAAGATGCAGTGCTGAGCTTACATTGTCTTTAGTCGAAGGAGCTGTTAGTGAGTTTGCTAGCAGATACCATCAATGATCCGTAGTAACTTGAAGCATCGGCTACACAGTGATTTCTTGCTGATGTCGTGCTCCTTGTGCTTAAGCTCTAGAAGCGCTGATCTGAGGGTTAGCTGTATATCTCTCCCTTCTACGAGCTGTTAGCGCGTTGTTTGAACGATAACAGTGTTGATATACGCAGCATGCTTGATCTAGCATGCAGAGCGCAAAGACTGGCCATCTTTGGCGAACGTTTGGACATGCCCGTTTATGAGCAGAGACCTTCAATATGAATGTGTAGTAAGACAAAACTTGAGGGCAGTCACGACGCGTGAGATTACGCGCTACCCGCTCACTTCTTAGCGCGTCTTTACGTAACACTGCTCTTCTCTTCCTACAAACGTACATTCACACGGTCGCACCTCAAACAAGCTGAACTCTGCGAGTGACCACATGGACTCTCTCGTTGCTTTGTTATTTCTCACGCTTGCATGCTGCTGCTCTCCTACAACTGTTCGTCCGGATTTCTGAATCATCAGAAACACTTGTCGCTGCTGCGATAAGTGTTGTCCAGTATACTTGGCCACAAAGCCACAAGAGGATGGAGTCCTGGGGCAAACTCTTGTGATGCTGCAACCTAACTCAATATTTACTCCACGCGGCTTCAGTTTGTACATCAGCCGTGAATCCACAAGGTCCTTCCACCCCAGTCGTTTGGACTACTGGCGCATTGCGCTCACAATTAGTTGTAACGGCTTGTATCCGTTCTTCACATTCTTGCTCTGAGGTGTTTAAGCTTAGTCCAGCCGATTAGGAAGTTCCTCGGGTCAGGGACGTCCTCGGCATCATGAGACTTCCCGCCATGTCGATCGGTTAAGACCGTTCAGTGTTTTGGGCCCCAACTACGACATCACACTATACTATGTACAGCCTCTAGGTCGTTTCACGCTTTTCAGCACGTCAATCCTGGCTGCTGCAGGCTTCCGTCCCGGCACGATTCGCAGGGGCACACCCAAATCGGCCATGAGTGAGATACATTGAAACGCAATAGCAGCTACCTCACAACAACAACATGGCTGATACCGTTTGATTCTCACGGAACGAATATCTCCAACCATCCTGCGCACAGATTTGCTGCGGACTAGCCTTCAGGAATCAGGAAGCCCCATGCCAAGTCAGTTCAAATTGTACATACCAGTTTCTCGGGCCTTCTTGCGTATGGGCCACCACCGACTCGGTGTTAACGTGGATGTCATATGGTATGATGGCGAGCAATATAGTGGATGTTTTTGATACCACAGTTGTTCCGACACGGCGCAGCGGCTCAACCGCTCTTTTGGGCCTCAGTGTTGCTGACAGTGCTCACTGTATTGCGCAAACGCTATCCGCACGGCCACTATACCTGAATGGTTACTACGAATGCGAGGGATATGCATGAACCACATGCTATCATGTCTGTATCAATCCTTGTCTGGTCACAATTGCAAACGCCATCCTAGTAGCTAATCAGCGACATTCACTGAGATGCCGCAACCTGCTTGCTGGAACTTGGGATCGGTGCGAGCTGGCCGACGCATTCATAAGGATCCCTTTGATTCGAACATGCCCGTTTTACGCCAAAAGCAGACTCAGGCACTCTTGTTCACAGGTTGTAACTATTTCCAAGGTGCAAACACTCAACACTGCGGTATCTACACGTTCACCACATATAGTATGTCATAGTATCTCCCCTTGCTAGTGTCTGTTCGGAAGCTGACTTGAATTCAGATCTTGTGAGCAGGCACGTAGACACCAAGACTCTTCTTGAAGCCCCGTGCATCTTAACGAGCGCTTTTCAAAGTCAAGATGCAGCACAACTATACCAAAGGTAGCATGATGGGGCTGGCTGTAGCTTTCATGATACTGCCTTTGACATTCATGTGCCTTCGTGTCTGGGCAAAGATCCTGGCGAAACGGTTTGCCTTGGATGATTATCTCGCCATCGGTGCTTTGGTAAGTTCCCAAAACCCGCAGGAAAATCACAAGACTGATCGACTGTAGTTGGTATCCCTGACGTGCTGTACACTGCAACTTGCGAGTGCGTGTACCTAGAAACCACAGTTCTGCACCCACTAATACAAACAGTAGCTACCCAACACGGCCACCTAGGTCAACATCAGCCTCTTGATGCAGACGGCAACCCTATCATGGACGATCCAGGGCTAATCTTTTTTGAAGAGGTGAGTACGACACGACACATCCAAGCCAGAATCTGACCATATGTGTAGACAAAGTTCGCACTCAACATGATCTCCATCGTTGGTCTAGGGCTCGTCAAGTCCTCAATACTGGTCATGTACAAGAACATTTTTGACGTGCGCAAGTTTCGCATTGCAGTTTACATCGTTCTCGCATACGTCGTCGGCTGGACCGTCAGCTTCACCATCTCTCATCTCTTCACTTGTTACCCGATTACAGTATTCATCGAGCCGTACTACGGAAACAGCTGCGTTGATACAGTTCCGATGTTCCTAGCACTTCTGGTAGGTATCGTCATCTACATCAACGACACCTACTGACTGACTAAACAGTATGCCGACATCCTCGCCGATTTTGTCATATTGATTCTCCCGATACCGATGGTTTTGAGTTTGAAGCTCAACTTGAGGAAGAGGCTGGCTGTCATCATTGTGCTTATGTTGGGTGCAGCGTGAGTGCAAACAAGACCACACAGTGATTATAAGACAATGACTAAGTAATCAGCGTTTGTGCCGTGAGCATCACCCGGATCGTAGCAACCTATTCGGTCGCAGAAGAGTACATTAGACACCCCAACGACGTCATCTAATATACCGCGCCTGTCTTCTTCTGGACCAACATCGAGCTCTCTTTAGCCATTGTTTGCGCTTGCCTCCCGACGTTACGGCCCATCTGGTTTCATTTCAATCCACGACCAGTGACATCGTACACTGGTTCAGGCTATGGTTCATCCAAATTCAGTGGGACGAAAAACAGCAGTTTCGGCGCAAAGTACGGCGGCCTCGCTCGTAAACCGTACCAAGAGCTTGACGAGATGGAACTTACGCGTTACGAGCAGACCTCAGCCGTTTCTTACGATTTCCCACTCGGAGCTAACGACCAAAGCACAGTAAAGTCCATGACTGTACATCAGACACTATGATGAGATGAATGCACATATGGGTACGTTGACTCAACCCGATAGGCAGTTTCAGTCGCTTCGTCTATGGTCCGCGACCACGTGCCACCGAGGGACGAAGGCAGTGGCTGGGTTGTCCTACTGTCCAACCCCAGAGCCGGAGCAATCATGGAACTTGCAAGGCTTCGGACTTTAGCTGAGACCTCTGATGATTTCTATTGGTTTTCTTGGCAACATATCAATCAACACATTGTAGTGCCTATCTCCGAAGTCTCCCGATTCTGCGCACTGTAGAGGAGATGGTTTGCCCTTCGAGAATGGTTTGACTTTTTCCAGCTTCACGAGCACGTCGAAACCACCAAGGGTATCCTGATTACCAACAAGACCACCATAAGCCAAGAGATTCCAGAAAACCTACCCTGTCGATAGCTCGGAGCGTGCCGTCCCCAGTCCTGCACGACCTAGTCGACGCCATGTTGCATTAAAGTTGCGGCCCGAATTGTCCTGCCGAGGAACCCGTCCGTGTGCATGGAGCCGCATCTCCCAGCTAGTTCCATTGGCTTGCATTCATGTACGAGATTATTGTGGTCAAGGGTTTGACGCAAGCTCGAACTGAACAGGCAGCTCGTCCATATTTCGGACCTTTCTCATCGAAGAACCCCAAAACTACCGGTAAGGCATTGCGGTTGTAGCGCCCGTGAATAGCCTCCGAGATGATCAAGACAGTCTGCCTTTGGTGTCATATCCGAGAGCAGTCTTTCGCCCAGCGGACGTCTCTCGTTACACTACAGTTGGACCGTACCACCAGACAGTACCCTGCTAAAAGGCTCCGATGGCGACTTACATCCCTGCGTGTCAAACATCACCTGCCCGTTCCCGCTGGCAAGCGCCATAGTTGCAATAATAGCGAACGCCCATAAATAGTTTAATATGCGCGGTGTTACTCTACAGCAATTGACGCGATCACTTCCGCACATGATGAGAGTTGTTTTCTACCTACTCTCAGTGGCCACGGCGGTTGCTGCTCTTGCTGTGAGGGCACCAACAGTCGCCGAAGATCTGCAAGCTCTTGTTTCGACGCCTTCCTCTGTGTCGATCCAACTACAAGCGAGATGGAGTGACTTCAACGCACCTCTACCTGCAGTTGTTGTGAACGTAGCGTTGGAGAATGATGTTGCCGCAGTTGTATGTTGAATTCAGCATTGATCTTGCACTTTACTTACAACGCTCAGGTCAAATACTGCACGACAGCGAATATCCCCTTCCTCGCCCAGAATGGTGGTGTAGGATGGGCAAAAACGTTCAACCTTGGAGAGACTGGTGTGCTGATTAACCTTGCTGGGCTGAACGCGGTCACTGTCTCGCAGGATAAGAAGCAAGCAACAATCGGTGGCGGTGCGAGCATCGGCGATACCATTGCAGCGGCTAATGCTGCCGGTGCACTCGTTTTGACCGGCAACTGCAATTGTGTCGGCTCAGTCAGTGCTTATCTCGGTGGAGGCTACGGTATGTTGTCATGATCCAGTCGGTTGGATCTCCCGCTAATATCTCAGGTAACCTCATGGGCGAGGTTGGCTTCGGAGTCGACAACATCATCTCCTTGCGTATCGTCACTGCTGCAGGAGAGCTCCTAACCGTGACCAAAACATCTCACCCCGACCTCTTCTGGGCACTTCGCGGCGCTGGACCCAACTTCGGCATCGTCATCTCGATAACCGTCAACGCACAGCCAGCCACAGAGGCTGACCGTACAGCCTACATCAACAACCTTTTCTTCTCCCCCGACAAGCTCCCCCAGATCGCCCAAGCAATCCAAGACCTGCCCCTCACCCCACAACAGCGCGTCTACCTCGTCCTCACCAGCACCGGCCCACCTCTCAACGAACCTGCCGTCCTCGTCACCGGCTTCTTGCGCAAAGGGACCGAAGAAAGCGGGCTCGCAGCCTTCAAGCCCCTCTACGACCTCGGCCCCACAAGCAACACCAGCGTCGTGACAGGGTACGAAAACTGGAACGACGCCAACATTGGCTTCTGCACGCGCGGCGGGCGTAAACCAGCATACAGCACCACCATCACCTCCATGCAGCCCGCCACCTGGCCGCAGATCTGGGACCTATACACGGAATTCCAGTCCAAGGGGCGAGACTCCGCGATCCTAATCGAGCGCTACAACCTAACACACGCGCGCACGCTCCCCGCCGACACTGCAGCCCTCAACCCCGCGCTGAGAAACACGGCGTTTGCCCAAGCCGTCGTGATCCCCTGGTACGCGGACGCGGCGCTCGACGCAGAAGCGAGTGCGTTTGGCACGCAAGTGAGGGATATCTGGAGCGACGAGGTGGATGCGCAGCGGAACCCTACGTATGCGAATTTTGCGCATGGAGATGAGTCGCTGGAGGGGATATATGGGACGAGTTTGGCGAGGTTGAGGGAGGTGAAGGGAGTTTGGGATCCGGAGGGGGTGTTTGGGCAGTGGTTTGCTATCAACTGAAGTAAATGAGATTTAAAAGTACTGTAGCTAGCTAAGCTCGTGACATGGCGTCGCAAGTGAGATAAAAAGATCTCGAGGTCAGACGTCCTTCCTCCTTTCCTAATCCTAGCATTTCCCCCTCCTCCTCCTTCTTCTTCTTCTCCTCTGAGGAGGGAGAGGTAAACGCACGACAAGCATCCCATCCCCCTTCCCAACCAATCAAGACCATAAACACACTTCCTGTCTTCTCCCTACCATGTCCATCTCCAATTGGAACTGGAAATGGAAAATCATCCTCAACTCCCCATCCTTTACTCACTTCCGCCCTCACCTCTCCTGACTTCTCCAATCTTTCCAACCCCGCACAAACCCGTTTCTCCACCCGCTTCTTCTCCTTCTCATCAGAGGCGAAAGCAGAAGGGAAGTAGAACAGAAAGACTTGTACGAGGGGACAGAGTAGCGGTGTTGTGTCCAGGGACATGTGTTTTGTGAAGCCGGGGGTGAAGAGTTTGTGGAAGGGGGCGGTTGCGTGGATGCCGGTGCTGTGGGTGGGGGTTAGAGG
>JAPEUT010000119.1:0-76345 GCA_027946375.1 Neodidymelliopsis sp. IMI 364377
CCTATAAGGTAGTAATAGAGAATATAGATAATAGTAATACTTCTAAATAATATTACTTTATTTTATAAATTATAATAAATTATTATAGTATTATATAGTATTACTATATAGTTATCTTAATAGCGTTTAAAGGGTACTTACTTAGGTAGAGTACTTACCTATAAAATATATTATATATTAATCTTTACTTATAATATTTTAATTTTAGTTACTACTTTAGTATATTTTAAAACTATATCTAATAAAATATTTAATAATATAATTTATTTTTTCTATTTATTTTTCTTTAAGATTTCTTAACTACTTCTCTATAGAAAGTTTAAAACTTATAATTATATCTAATTATAAAGAGCTATTTGCTATAAATATTTTACTAGTATAAACTTTATAAGATTAATAGAGTTTTCTTTAAAGTAAAAAAGCTACTACTTAAGCTTAAAACTAGAAGTAGTTTATAAAAAGCCTTTAAGCTAGAACCTTTATAGAAATAAGGTATAAGCTAAAGAGTTATTATAATATAACTCTTTACTTATATATAGATAATATACTATAGAGCTTTATAAGGCCTTTAGCGCTAAGAAACTAGTTCTAGGCCTAGCTTATTATATATCTTACTTCTATCTATATACTAGCCTCTTAAGTATATACTATACCTTAAAGCTAGTAAAGAAAACTATTTTAGTTCTGTAAGTATAGTATAAAAGTATTTATATACTAGACTTCTATATAGAAGCTATTACTTAATAGAAGACTTATTGTTTTTTGTTAGTGCGTGGTGGGTGCTTGGTAGGTTCACAGATCGCTGTGGGAGCGAGAATGGTGCGCTGGGCGCCAGGACGTCAGCGGAATTATGCTCTAAGCGAGTTGTTTCTTCAATAGCATTCATCGTCAAAACTAAATCTAATTTGAAACTAGTAATCAGCTAATGGCAATTCACCGAGCAAACGCGCATCTCTGTGGTCGCGAGCCAAATTTGCATTGTAAGAGCGATAGCCTCAGACGGATTTTAACGACATGAGTCCAGCTGCGTCGTACTGAACGTAGACGCAAAATGACTTGCAACGCCTCGAAGTATGAGCGTAATAGCCACAGTGGGCGTGCTTGATGCAAGGGGGAATCTCAGATATGAAAGTACAGCGCCGCTCCAGAACCCCGACCTCTGATGCAGACCTGCTAATGCCCGTTGCCCCAATAACCTCAAACCCAGAAGAGACAGAGACCAGTCCAGACCAAACGCCGCATCAACTTGTTAAAGTGCAGATCATCTGCCCACGACTAATCTGAATAGTTGCAAAAGATTTCATCGTAATCTATTGGGGTGGGGGCCTGCCAATACCCTGCTTAGCCTAGAGTCAAATTAGCTACGTGGTTGTCGTCTTTCCAAGATTCGAGAACATACCTTCATCATCTCAATCCTCTGTTTCAGATTTTGTGTCACCTCTGCGGCTCGCTTCCAACTCTCCGCGCCAGATGCGGCCTGCGAAGTGCCCATACGACTCGCACCATTCTCAGCTGGGCTATTGCGACCTCCACGAGATGAAAATGAGGATTTACCCGATGCATCTGCTCGTAGGGGACTCAGCTTGCCACTCATGTAACTGTCTGGGCGGGAAAGAGAATCGAAGTTCTCCTTACCATCACCGCCCGGACTGATTGGTCCACTTGCTACGCGGCTATCTTTTCGACCGTACGAGACTTGGCTGTTGTAACTTGCATCTCCAAAACGTCCGTTGGCGTTACCATCAGCGTAGATCTGGTCGGCCAGGTCTGTAGGTGGGGGTGAAGTCACACGGACCTGACGACTCAACTCGCGCTTGAGACGGTCAATCTCTCGTTGCTGTGTTTGCGTAGTTTGCTCTGCAGCCTCGAAATCTGAACGAGCGCGAACGAGCTGAGTTTCTTTGGCCTTGATAGAAAGGACATCACGAGTATGGTCCTCGATGAGCTGAGCGTTTTGATTTTGTAGCTCGTGTATCTGGGAGGTAAGCTTCGTGCGCTCGCCTCGTAGTTCCTCGTTGTGTCGTCGTAACCGTTCAGCCTCCGCTCTCAACTCTTCAAGTTCCGCCCGTTCTACTAAGCCAAGTCCTGTAGGGGCAGTCACGGGCGTTGCAGCCGGTTCAGCAGCGGGTTTACCGAGAGGTCGACCAGCAAGACCTCGTCCAGCGCCAAACTTCGGTTGCGGTGGAGGAGTAATATCTTCTTCAGGGGGCGGCGACACTACCGCTCTCTTCGGCGAAGGAGCGGCGAGACCTGGCTTCTTCAGACCCCCTAGGCGTGGCCCCGCAAGGCCAGACTTGAGCTTAGAAACTCCTGGCCTCGATGTAGGTTTCGGCGCAAGCGGTGCCGTGGGCTCTTCTGCTGGCGGCGGTGGAGCCGCTGCTGCTGGCGCAGCCTTCTTGGGAGCGGGTCGTTTTCCAAGTGTTGGCTTCTTGGTCGCGGCTGGTGCTGCTGCAGGCTTGGGTGGAGCCGCAGCTTTGGGCTTATATTTTGCTTTGACTTCCGCCGCTTCGTAATACTCTTTGATCTTGGTCTTCCTGATATCATCAAGGCCGTCGAGATGAGCGTTCATGATACGGTCACCCATAATCTTCCATAACGTACCCAGTACCTCAGCACCAGCAGAACGTTGTACCTCTTGCGATTCGGTGAGTAGCTTGGTTGACGCCTCCGCCAGTGTTTTTGCTTCAGCTGGTGATGGAGCTTCGCGAGTGTTCTTCAGACAGCGGACAAGGAAACGGGTGGACTCGAGCTTGACCTGTGGGTTCTTGTGCTTGAGGAACTCCAAGATCTCCTCCAGACAATCTGCAAAGGTGGACGAAGCGAACGAGGCATCCAAAGCGCCACCAAGGGCATCTGTGACAGTCTGCTTCTTCTCCTTGAGACGTTCCATCATAGCGTTCATAATGTCTTTGCGATATTTGTTGAAGCTCTTCTTCAGACCCTTCGCTAGGAGCTCAACACAGTTGGCTGCTGTGATGACAACCGCCACGTTGGCATCCTTCATAGACTTGGCAAACCCACGTACCAAGTCGTCGAAGGGTCCTTCGGCAATCCTCGGTGTGTCCAAGGCTTTCTGGGTCTCTTCGAGCACTTCTTTACGGTCTTTCCATTTAGATGAGCCCAGACGGTCGTTGAAGTCCTTGGGAACCTTTGCAAACACGTCTATAGCTTCAAACTCAGGTTCAAGGTCAATGGCGCCGTCCTCTTCCTCGTCGCCTTCTTCTGCCTCCCCTTCAGGGGCAGCGGCAGCCGCTTCCTTTGCTGCTTGTTGAGATCGTAGCAAACGCTCTTGCTTTGGCGGCGGCTCCTCTTTCACTTTCTCGAAGAGCTTGTCCAGATCTTGCTGCTGGACGGGCTTCAGGTCGTTCCAGAACAGTGGCTTCATGGCATCCTTCAGCCATCGGTAGAACTCGACTGTCAGCTCTTGCGCTTTAGCTCGAACATTTTTGTCTGCGTGGCCGTAGACCTTGGGGAGAAGCTTGAGGACGGATTTGGGCTCGATGGTCTTGCAACCATATGCGTGGTATATCTGGGTCAGCGCATCAAGCGTCGCTGCAATGACTTTGGGTTGCTTGTGCGATAAGATGGGCAGAAGCTCTTCGATGACTGGATCAGGCTTGTCGGTTTCGATGTACAGAAGGAGAGCTTCGAGGGAGGCCTGCTTTGCTGCTGGTCGTGTCGAAGGGAGACCCTTTTCGGCAATGGTCGCTATTGTAATCTGTCGTGTTCTGTGATGTTCTTGTCAGCCAAGCCCACAAGAGTGGCCTGGATATGAAGAAGCACTGCTTACCGTGTGCAACCTTGCTGGCCTGAGATGTCGAGGAAGGCGCATAGGGCGGCCAAGCCCTCTTGTTGCGCTGCTACGTTGGAGTCGCCGACGACGCCTTTCCAGATGCTTGCATCGTTGATGAACTGGCGCACAATGGGCTCGTTTTCACTGGCAGCGATCTTGAACTCTTTGGCAGCAGCCTCGTAACCCTCTTTTCGCACCTTCCAGTTCTTGTGTGTGAAGCGATCGGGGAGAGGGAGGGCGCTGGGGTCCTCTTCTTGGTCGGCCATGGTGTGTTGTGGTGGGCGGCGTGCAGTGCGGGGTGTGCGTGGTGAGACTGGTGCTGCAAGGAGGAGAGTCAGTGGGATGTCATTGTTTGGACAGTCTGGTCTGCAGGGTCGTCTAGCGGCTGCGAGGGCCGCGCTGGGGGTCGTGGAGCGTGACAGGCTAGAGACACATGGTAGCGCGTCGCAACAACCCAAGACATAGGAGCAGCTGGCAGGACCAGGGCCAGGGCAAAGGCAAAGGTAAAGACAAAGGCAACGGCAAGGACAAACAAGGGAACAACATACCGTCTGTATTCGCTAGCTAGAGAGCACTCAGTGTGTCTCGGCGACTCGAGGCTGTTTATGTACAAGGCCGCGGCAGCGAGAGGATGGGCGGCGGCGGTATTGGTGGTGGTGCGTACGGCCGTCGGTGACGGTTGGGCGCAAAAGCGGCTTGTTTTTGTGTTGGCGGGCGCTGTTGCTAGGGGACGCGGCTAACTTTCAGAGGACTGCATCATCACGGCCGCAGAGGCACACGCCTCAACCATGTCCCAGTGAGCGCTGGGGACCCACGATACGATGCACACCGGCTGAGCCCAACTAGCACCCCTGCGCCCACAGTGCCGCCTCTGCCTCTGCCTCTGCCTCTGCCTCTGCCTCTGCAATTGCTCTTTGCTCTCCTCACCTACTGCCGCTGCCCTGTGCCTATCCTGTCTCACGCCCCGGTGCGCACTGCGACACACCCCGCCGCCTGTTCTTCTGCTCTCTCCCCCCAGGGCTCTGCGCCGCTCACAAGCCTCACAACACTCTCACCGCAAAATCCCCCGCCCAACGCCCACCGCCCCAGATACCCCCCTCGCCAGCGCCAGCGCACACCCTGACCTGCCCCCGTGTATGGTGGTCGCCCGGCCGTCCCCGCCATGAGCGCAATCCTGACCGACCGTCAAGCCGAGGAGCTGTGAGTACCGCTGCTCGCGTCTGCAGCACCGCTGGACACCCCCCACTAACGCTGTGGCTACCACAATAGGCACAAGGCCATAATCGCATACCTCGGTGTTATCAACGCGCCCAACACGGCCGCCGCCTTCCGCGACGAGGCCAACGTCTCCGACAGTTTCGACGACGCGACGCGCAGAAAGTACGAGGGTCTGCTCGAGAAGAAGTGGACCAGTGTAGTGCGCCTGCAGAAGAAGGTAGCTGCTCTCTGAGAACCATTGCGCGCACGTTGCTCATGCTGTATAGGTCCTGGAGCTGGAACAGCGCAACCAGAGCCTGCAGAGCGAACTCGACTCCACCACCCCCACCTCCCTGCTACGCAAGAACCAAGACCCTACCAGCTGGCTACCGCGAGCGCCTGCGCGGCATACCCTCCAGTCTCACCGCTCGCCCATAACCTGTGTCGCATTCCACCCCATCTTCTCGTCGCTGGCCTCCGGCTCTGAGGACACCACCATCAAGATCTGGGATTGGGAGCTCGGTGAACTCGAAAGAACTGTCAAGGGACACACAAAGGGCGTGCTGGACGTCGACTTCGGCGGGCCCAGAGGCGGCACATTGTTGGCATCGTGTTCAAGTGACCTGACAATCAAGCTCTGGGATCCCTCTGACGAGTACAAGAACATACGAACGTTGCCTGGTCACGACCACTCTGTCTCTGCCATCCGCTTCGTTCCCAGTGGCGCTGCAGGTTCGCCGTCATCGGGCAATCTGCTCGTCTCCGCTTCTCGAGACAAGACACTACGCGTGTGGGACGTGACAACGGGCTACTGCGTAAAGACGATTCGAGGTCACGCAGACTGGGTGCGTGATGTCGCCCCAAGTTTCGATGGACGATGGCTTGTATCTGCGGGCAACGATCAGACAGCACGCCTCTGGGATGCCAATTCTGGAGAAGCAAAATGCACGTTCCTTGGCCACGAACACGTAATTGAATGCGTTACAATAGCACCGCCGGTCGCGTACGCCAACCTGGCATCACTAGCTGGACTGAAGAAAGCTCCGCCACTTAGTAGCTCGGCAGAGTACATTGCAACAGGCTCAAGAGATAAGACGATAAAAATCTGGGACGGTCGAGGTACCCTCATAAAGACGCTCGCAGGTCACGACAACTGGGTCCGATCACTTGTCTTCCATCCAGGAGGCAAGTATCTGTTGTCAGCTAGCGATGACAAAACAATTCGATGCTGGGACCTTACACAGGAAGGACGATGTGTCAAGACCGTTACCGACGCTCACAGCCACTTTGTCAGCTGCATGCGGTGGGCGCCCAACCTAGCAAAGGACGTTCCGATCAATGGTGATACTTCGAATGGTGCAGCATCAAGCGCTGCAAACAAGAAGAAAGAGGAGGATGCTGCCAAGGCAGGGATTAGATGTGTCATTGCAACAGGCTCAGTGGACCTTAATGTCCGTATCTTCGCCTCATGAACAAGAGTCTGGTGACCGAGCCATAACCAACACGGTCACAACTTTGACAACGCTTGTCTGCACGAGACGAACAGCCTCCACCTAAGGTTGCCTGCCGCCAACGTGTCAAGCAGACTCTGGCTATGCAGCTCGTGAATATCAGGAGTTCACTTGAGCTGACGCCAATAATGAGACCATGAATTGCGTTTACACATTGACGACAGCTGCACCATAAGACGGGAGTTATTGCAATATGCTTTGGCACCGGGGATTAAGAAGCCGCACGTCAGAGCCTTAGAAACAGCGTACGCTGACTGTAGATAGTGTGCTAATCAAAGTGAATTTACACTGTGTGTGCACAAGAGCATCTTGATGCAGTTCGACCGTCAAATACCTCCGACAAGGCTAGCTTGGTGATGTTGAGCACTCGGGCACGAGCCTTAATGCCAAGGCGCGGAGGATTCGGCGCTCCGTTGGACCCACCCAACGACTACAACTTTTCTGCAAGCTCTCAGCTTTCTCTTCCGCACACCATCACCACGCGCGTTCGAGCTGCGCAACGACTCTGCAAGCACGCAGTCTCATGCTCGATCTGCGATATGGAATGTAATCGCGCGTCTTGTCGTGCTTAAGGTAAGCAAATGTTCCAACTACAACTACACCTACGTCCACAGGATGATACACAAAGCCAAATTCAAACTAGAGTCTTTGACCTTACGGGGAATGAAACTCAAACTTTTGCACGTCAGTCTGAATACGACTATCTGTCTCTTCCATTACAAGATTTACCTCATGGATTAAGTCACTGACTTGCCTCGATAGCACACAACTACATCAGCTGCCACAACATCCCCCTGGTCGACTAAAAGTACCATGTGCCGATCGTTGCTCCAGGTCGATGTCGACCATTCCATTTGACGGTATGTACGCCTCCTCTCACACCTCCACTCCCTCCAATGATGATCA
Source organism: Neodidymelliopsis sp. IMI 364377 (assembly GCA_027946375.1). Taxonomy (NCBI): domain Eukaryota; kingdom Fungi; phylum Ascomycota; class Dothideomycetes; order Pleosporales; family Didymellaceae; genus Neodidymelliopsis; species Neodidymelliopsis sp. IMI 364377. The sequence continues at coordinate 7,408 of JAPEUT010000119.1, forward strand.
GTTTGTGCATTGCACGCTGGAAATTACCGACTCAGGTTTCGACCGATGCCGATAGAAAATGGCTGTTTCTGATATAAATCCATCCTGCGCGAATTCCGTCACACCCTAGTCTCGATCCTAAGCTAATTGTCGCTTCTAGAGTTGAAACCTACTCTCGCATCAAACGATCTATTTGGGTACGATGCTCTTCTTTTTCATAGACGGCTTCGAACGATCATATGATGCAACCGCACTGGGCACCGACAATTCTTGATGGACACGCTCTTTTGTGGCAGGCCTAGAAAACCTCGCCGACTGATATCGTTCTGCTGTCTTGCATTGTGGATCTCTACATGTTAAGAGCTCAGCTGACCACCAGTAGACCTCACGGTGCATCTGCTCTGTGGCCCGGCTCGTGCTTCCCCCACTGTAAGTTTTGAATATCTTCTTCATCACCCCTGGAGATGATGCGACGTATAGATGACGAGTCTGACGGGTTCGCCCGGTGACGACTTCATTTAAAATATCCATTCATGCCTTTCTGATCCAATCCTTCATTTAATGCTTGCTTGATCTATGCATGAGGATCGAAGCTAATTCTTCTCAGATCAAGAAATATTCGCCCTTCCTTCGGTACGCCCACAGATACATCACACCCCTTCCTTCCATGATGATACGACGCAAACAAAAGACAAGCATATGTCCAAGCTCCGGCAAAGACGAGACTGTCATGTCTGAAACACCGACTCCCTGGCATTTCACTGGATCTGTTCCCATGGGCGCTGGCTAACCGGCCGCGCAGACACGTCCTTTGGCCAAGGTCCCAACACCTTGAACTGGTACGTCCATAAAATTCCCTCTATGCCGCTTCAAAAGATGAACATTACTTTATCACGACGGTCTACCGAGCTACGGCAATGGTGATAACTGCCTGTGACAGGGCAAGTATCTGAACAGCATCTCTCATCTGCACTTGCAATCATGAAGACTTTTACATAATTCTGACTGATTACAGGACTTGGATGCTTCACTCCCAGCCCCCGGCGTGGTCCGATTTCGTGTCTCTTAATGAAAGCTTTGTCTTCATTATTTTCAAGAAGTCGGGCTCGCGTAACAACAATTTCGTTCAATCTGTCAGCTCAATGTCTCAATCTGCGCACCAGGCCAAAATCACTATATCGGCATGAAAGAAGTGTATCGCTCAAAGTACAAAAATGTGGCCCAAGAAAAAACATTCCTGTCAGTATAATCCGATCGTGATGTCTCCGCGAATCCGTGCAGTTAAATGGATTTCCGCTTCCAAGTCCAACTTGATTCCCAACAGGAGCACCGCGTCTTTGGGTTTGCCGTTCTCGTCGACTGGCCCCTTGATAATGTTGCCGGCTGGGCGATTGAGATTTGCCGACGATGGGATCGGCCCAATATTGCTCGAGATTTTGCGACCACCGGAAGCCTGGCCTTCACTACCTGTATCGGACATGTAGCCGGAAGGACGTGTGGTTTCGCTGTTTTGACGATTAGCTTGATCTTGTTGCAACAAGAATAGAGAAGTCTTACAAAGCAGACATGTTGTAGCTGTTTTTTATTCGTGGTGAGGAAGTGGTGATGGAGAGTGTTTATTTCTGGCACTCGATGGTTCCTGACTTTGTGGTAGATTGCTTGGTATAGTGGTGAAGGTCGTGGCAGATCAACTGTTATGGTTTTATCCAAAGAATGTGTTTGCCTTAAGTATCCAATACTGTTCAGGTATTCAAACGTCAGCTGAAACACGGACCTAGTGCTCGACGGCCTTTCCTCATCGCTCGAAACCGTTCTTGTGCCACAGCCGAGTCGCAAGGCTGATGATCGTTCGACACTCGTACCAATCTCGATCCAGAAACAGTGGCCGCCTTCTACAAGTTGACTCCGGAGGATGCACCCTTGTGCTCAACAAGAGGGTCTGCAAGTGGCTTATGCGTGCGGGGTGGTTGCCACCCGAAGGTGAAACGGGTAGGAACTTTAGGGTCACAATTGATGTCTCACATCAAGACTTCAGTTTGAGTATCGACCAAAGTCACGTTGTCCAGCCCGCAGTCTGCTGCAAATGTATGAGCGAAGTCTGATTTCTGAACTAGGGTCGATCCGCACAGAAACCATAGGCCCCTACCGTGCGCATGCAGGAGACAATCCTTGAGTTCATCTTCATCTCGTCAGCCAAACATTCCTTCATGATACCAAGAGCGATGGCCGTCAAGCATAGTTTCAACCCGAGGCTGGATACAGCAGCAAACGGCAGCCGAGTACCCCAAGATGTGTTCTATCTGATCGACTCATCAACTATTCTTCATCTTCACACGTTGCCAGACATTGCACGTCGTCAGTCGCCGTACGGACAGAGGTCGTATCCAAGCGATAGTACAGATTCATAGTTGCAGATATTCTGCCTCGTTAGATCAGCGGAGAACCAGGATGGTGCTCGGTATCTTGATTGCAGCGATTGTCGCCCCGGGCTTGCTCGGTAGCCAAGAAGCCATTCGTCAAGGACAATCGAAAGACAAGAGAGAAGAACACCGTGCGCGACGTTGTAATTTTATTGCGACTTGCGTTAAATCATCACCGAGAAGTCGAGAGATTGACGGACGACCTGTCGTACTGCGCAACGGAAAGCTGTGGATTGACACTACGACCGAGGACGGAGAGCCTTTCGGCCACACGTGTGCTGGCTACTATTTACCGTACCCAGATACCAAGTATGAGGGGCTGGTAACCACCATCACGGATGTTGCGCCCATCATGAACTGGGTATACATCGATAGAGAGACACACGAAGCCAAATATGGGGTTCGTGCTGACGCTCAGCCTAACCTCACGGGACCATTCGATTGCACACGTCAAGACCGTCGACTCACCTTCGATGGCTGGGAGGGATGGTGTGCTGTAGAAGAATATGAAGGATACTGGTGCTTATATTTCGACGTTGATGATGACGGCCTGAAGTCGAGACTCCCTCCTGGCACCAGAATATTGGAGGTTGAATTGAGTAGGAAGGAGAAGAGATTTAAGAAAGAGACCATAGCGCGGCAGCAGGATCAGACCACTAAAAGGGAAGTGGACACCCAAGCCGACGCACCTGTCGACCGTCCCATCCAGACTGAAACAGGAGTGAAAAGGCCAGGAGTATTCAACGAATCCTTGCCGGAATCAGAAGTCATACCTACTGAAAACGCTGTGCCCAAAACACTACCGCCAGCATACTCCAAGAGCGACCGCCCTAAATCACCATCGAACTTGGAGCGCCCCAGAAAAGGTGCGGTAGATGCTCTTGATGAATTCCTCTCGTTGGAGGACCGGGGGGTTACTGTGCCGATTCCAAGCACACAAGCAGTGTCTCCAGCGCCACAGCGATCAATCCTACCCAACGAAAAGCGTGTGACTCCGAAGTTGAATCGCAACAGCGGTACAAGAGCCATCGCTCAGGCACAGATGTTTGAAGCCTTGGCAGCAGCACAAATCAACGACAATGCTGTAGCAAGAAGAGTATCTGGAGACAAACGCGTGTCTCTAGCGAGCAGTAACGCAGATTCAGCCTCCATCTATTCTGAAGAAGACCAGAGAATGAGTAGAGAGATTCGACCGCAGTCAAGCGTGTCACAGAGAGCGTACTACCCAGCAATCGTGGCACCGCCAATACCTACTACACAATCAGTTTCTCAGAAAGCGACAGAACGAAATCCAACTACGAGAGCATCCACATCGCCAAGTTATCAGGACGATACAACCCGCGCAGAGCCCGTAGTCTATGAAGCTGCTACTTTTAGTAGTAGCAAGCGGGCAAGTCAAGGAAGTTCTTCTTCGCAGCGGAAGCGCAACTCAAGGGTTTTCACAGCACGCCGGCCAAGAGCGCGTGTATCCCCAAGAAACTCAATACGAAGGTCTCTCACCAATACTATGTCATCAAGAAGTGGTAATGCATCTGCAACCAGCTTGAAAAGTGCTTCCAGAGCGCAGGACAGGGGCAACAAGAAAGCAAGCAGAACTCAAGGGGGAAGAAAGACTACTTCGACATTCCTGAGAGACCTTGACGATCTAGTAAGCCAAGAAGAAGCGCCTGTATTGCCAAAGAATGACAGGAGGATATCTACATCTGGAAGAATATTACCAGCTCGAGACGAGCAGAACAGTGGCAGTGGACGTGCAGACAAAAGACGTAGATAAGCAGCAAGAATGAATGTCTGCAGTTCAGGAATAAGAACGTGATAAATCACATACACCTCAATGTTCAAGTGGTTCGAAGACGCTAGTTTCAGCGACCCTTGCCTTTACGAAGAAGCTCGTTTTTGTTGACAGAACACCTCCTAAGAACACCAAAAAACTCTAGAGGCTCCACGCGTGCAACACTGGCACTAGTCACAAGATAGCACGTAGTAATAGTGTGATACCTTTTACTTTTCATGTATGTTAGGTAACCCTAAAGAATAGTGATGTTGTTGTTGTTATATATTGCTACACAGGCTAGTGTTGCACAAGTGTTTGATCAATAATATGAGCTTCTTTTTATTATCAACACGCCTATATTACATCTGTTCAAATGTCTGATAATGTCAGATGATGCCGTCCACCAGCTTAGAGCCGCCCTAGCTTATCCAACATACGCATGGACCCGTCAAACGTGTGAAACTTGTCCCACCACCGTCCGGAAGTCCCCACTATCAACGCTTCAGCATTGTGTCGGAAAGGACACTGACATGTCGCAAGTACTACATATCAGCTAACTGGTCACCTCTGCTGCACGTTTTGTCTGGTAGGTAACACGAAAGATGAAGAAGGTATATGAAAGAATAACTGAGTTTGAGCATGTGGGTCAGATGAATACTGTGCTACCGCTGCCCACTTCAATTGTCTGAAACTTTTGCAGGCTGTCTGTGGTCTGAACGTACACCTATTGAGGCGCCGCAACACGAGCGTTATCGAAGTGCATAATTCGAATATAGTTGAGCAACACAGGGCCATCCTTTTCACATCAGCAAGAAGATCAGCGATGATATGATGGACGCATCCACTCGATTATATGCGCGACTGGGCGAAATTCCCGAAGATCCTAACGACCCAGAAAGTCTCGATGATTTGATTGTTTGTGCCTTTGGTGCCTTCGAGAGATACTATCTATGCTGGAAAACGAAGAGTGGCGAGTTCAGGCAAGGTCGGTGCGTCACACTGGACAGTTTTCAATTGACTGACCGGTCTAAGATGGCTACGATCTTCCACCTGCTTTGGGCGATTGGCTAAACCCGACCGACGGCACGACTCGCGACTGGGCATCACTCCAGGTCGTATTTGGACGTGGTGAGGAATACTTTGCCTCGGATAAGAATGGCAAGCTCGAATTCAAAGAACCAGAAGTCAAGAAGGCAGCTGAGGATGAAGAGAAGGAGAAAGGAGATAAACAGATTAGAAGACGTTCTAGGACAGTGTCTTTTTTGCGACCGCTTTCACAGACCAGCATTCGATCGGAAGGCGCTACCTTCGAAGCACCCACGTTGGCCAGACGCACATCTTCAATCTCATCGCAACGAGCTTCGCGACCTCCAAGTCTTTCGTATTCAGCAACAGGGTCAGAAACCTCGACAGCACCCAGCATACCACAGCCCCAGGATACAGTTATGGTCTCTGAGCCAACTTTAATCTCTCGACTAGCATCCTTGGGTTCCAGTGGAGTCAGTTCGACAGCTACGTTGCCGACAACAACGATTGAAAACAATTCTTCTAGTCCAGCGTCAGCAAACGGGTCTACTCCAACTATGACTTCATCATCCTCTTCGCGAATCTCCACAACTTCAAATACTCAAGCTCAACCATCGAAGACTCGCTCAGCCATTACTTCCATACCAGAAGAACAAAGCACACAAAGGTTCTCGACAAATCCCACCCCGGAGTCGTGTACATGCGGTTGTCATGACCCACCGCTACCTCCTATTCGACGGCCAACCTACGCTAATGCCAGTGTGCAAACTGATTTTGCACTCCCATCTCCGCGAGCAACTTTACGTGTTGACACTCACAGTGCTTTCAGATGGAGCAAAACTAATCACAGTGCGGTATCTCGTGACGTACAAACCCCAGTGTTCGAAAACGGTATCCCTGGCAATCCAATCATTATGGGGCAAATGACGAGCTTCTTCAGCAAACCAGGATACCAACTCGGTGATAGCCTGTCGACCGGGTATCACTTTTACGAGCAGCCTGTCTATCAGTACCAGGATGAATTTGGGGAGGAGGCTCTGCGATGAAGAGATGAAGATATTTGAAAAATAGTTTGGCTCCATGTCTCATGTTCCCCATTGGCCAGTTCGTCAGTTTTATCTGAATCAGAGGCGTTGCGGATTTTCAGTTGTAGCACACCTTGGGCATATTAATGGGTGTTGGAAAACCGTCATTGCGAATCGCTTGAACGCGACGATTGTTCTTCAAAACCTACTCGTCAACCTTGCCACCATGGCTTCGGAAGGATGAAGGGAGCTACTTCGGGACCATGAAGAGCGTAGGGGACAATTACCAGGTTTCAATCTCTCCAGGAGACCGTGTGTTCAATCCATCTCGTCGGTTCACCAATACAGAGAAGAAACCTCCGGCCCACTACACACTTGGTAAACAAGTGTTGTAATACTATTGTTAAATTATGTATAGCCTATATTGCGTTGAACTCTCCTTGATAGAAAGTCTTCCAAGAAGCTCCTTTCCGTTGACCAAATACCTCCTAAGAACACCAGGAAACTCTAAACGCTCCAAGCACGTAACACTGCTACTAGTTAGAAGATAGTATCTAGTGATAGTCTAACACATTTTTTCTACTTACATATTATAGTAACATTATAGTTCTGTGTTGCTACTTAGGGTGGTGCTGCACAAGTGTTCGACCTATAAATACAAGCTTCTTCGTAATATTCCGGTTTTAATAGACAAATGCTATGAGTTATGCACATATAAGTTCAACTTATCCTACGCTATAACTTTAACGCTCACGCTTATAGAATCAGATCGCCTAGCAATGGTCCAGAAGCATAGACGATATTCATAGGGTGGAAGAAAACCACAATGATCCTCGCTTATCTCCACTCTGACCCGCAGCTACAACCACGTCAACCCCAAAGTCATTTGGAAAGCGGAAAAGAAAAAAAAAAACAAAGCTTGCATTGGCCACGAGAACGACCAAGACTAAGCGCACGACCCAGCACGTGGTTGCTGCATGGTCAATGGCCCGTGCGCCAACAACCAAAAATATCGAGACCCATCCAACTTATGCAGCATTTTCCACCTTCAGCAACGCAACTTCACGAAAAAAGAATGCTTGCATCGGCCGGGAATCGAACCCGGGGCTAGCCGAAACTGAGCAATTGAATGCTTGGCAACGGCTAATTTTACCACTAAACCACCGATGCTGATGATTTCTTTGATGGAAGAAGAAGCGCAAAAAACGATCATATAGCAAAGAATTTTTGGGAATCAAAGCCGTGAGAAACTGTCACAAACTCTTTTCTGGAAAACCTTCCAACACCTTCAGGCTAGGGCAATTGGTGCATATATTGTTGAGTAATCGTCTCCACTAGTCTCGCTAGATAGGGTATTTCCTGCACAACCTCGTGTCAAAGCAGTTTTTAGATCTATCAATATAGATATTTTTTTACAATTTGTCCCTGGAACTTGGGGTTGGCATCTGCTCGAATATAGTTTGCTGGACACAGATAGTTGTGTTCATGTACGAGTTTTAATAGTCATTCGGGCAAGTTGGAACCCCTGCGAATTTCTAGCTAGACTACGAACGAAGCCTTTGGTCACAATAAGAGATACAAGACAAAGAAGAAATCGATGATACTTTGATTGTAAATCAAACTGAAGTGTTGAACTGTCGTGATCCTAAAACATAGGAAATAATCAGCAAGGGTCTAGTCAACTATAAAGGAAAAAGCTGGTCTCTTTTCGATGATATACTGTGGCAGCTGCGCGTCGTTCCTCAGAGTCGTCGCTTAAGCACGCACTGGTAGGTGTCAGCCTGGACGATATCCTCCTACAGCTTGTGTTCTGCTCATAGCATTGACGTAGCATCTGCACGGAGGTTCAGGGGCTCGGGATCACATGTGTTGATTCTTCTCAAGCGCAAAATATGGGGAATGTAAAGTTGCTCAGGGGTATATAACAGCTATCAACATCAACATCAACATCAACGTCAGCTCGGCCCAACTCACAGCGACTCAACCCAGCTGCCAGCTGCCCATGCAACGGCAAAGCCTGCCAATGCCGCAGCGCCCACAATCTGCTTCGACCAACCCTGTTCTTCCTGCACAGTTGCTGCACCTTGAGTCCTCAGTTTCTGAACTGGTCGTGCTTCCTCGACAACATGCTGTGGTCGTGCCTCCACTGACAAGCTTTCGTTGTGTCTCCTCTTTGCTTCCAAAATCATCTTCTCGATAGCCTCCAACTCCTGCTTCCATTGCGTTTCGTTTCTCCTCTCACCCTCAACCTCCACGTTCTGCACATTACCAAAGAAGTCCATCACTAGCCTGTTCCGCGCTGACTGCTCGCCGCCCTCGAACAGATCGTATCGTATGCCTGGATGCGAGTGGATCTTTTCCTCGTCGTAGCTGTCGAAGAGGTCGCCCATGGTAAGCTTCGACGTCGGGTCGCGGACTTGTGTTTCGAGAAACTCGAGGTTGTAGTATGTGTAGCGATCGATGACAGCGACGCCGACATCTTGGTCAGCGTGGTGTGAGTAGGAAGACTGGTCGATCTCGGAGGAGCCTGTAGCGAGGATGTTGGGCGAGTAGAATTTCGAGTACATGGTGTTGGCCTGACAGGTATCGATCATGAAGAGCATCTCGTGATACCTAAGAAACACATTAGAAACGGCGCAACGAGGCGTCAAATAGGGAGTATACCGTTTCTTCTCCCACATCTGACCAAATGCGTCTGCCAGATCAAAGGCACTGATCTCTTCTGCGTCTTGGAATTTCAGGAACTCGTTGCCACCATGCCCTGTCATGTAGACCAGAATATTGCTTCGCTCATCCGTCATCAACCTTTTGCTCCTTGGCATGTCCTCGCCCACGCGGTCCGTCATGAGCCGAATGAAATTTTCTACTGTGACCTCGTATCCTCTATAATCGACCTCGATATTGTCTCCGTAAAGATCCAAGGCGCGATCTGCATTGTTGTACACGGTACCGGGGAAAGCGTTGCGCGGGTTGCAGGCCATGTCGTCAGGCAGCATGAGAATGATCTGCGAGTCGGGAATACCGAGACGCTTGACTGTGCGATAGAGCGAGAGGACATTGGCAAGGTGGCGGTAGTTAAACCAGAATCGTGACGTCGAAACGAGTACAGCCCAGTTAGACGTGTGTTCTCCTGCGACGAAGGGCGTCGCCAAGAGGGGCAGGAGAGCATTCAGAAGCTTCATGGCGATTTGTAAATGGTCGAAGGCAGAAGGATTTGGGCTGAATGAGTGTCTAGGGAGGAGCAACGCGTCGAACAGTATCCCTGAACGGCAGCCCGCGATGCACGTTGGACGTTGACGAGAGTTGACAAATCGGAGATAAGCTGCAACAGGCGACTAAGCGCGTCACGTGTGCGGAACGATCCAGGTTACTAATTGCATCATTGACGGACGCCTATCTGCATCTATCTAAGCACGCAATGTCATCCTGGTCTCTCGACGATGCTTGACTGAACGTTTTCTCACGTTCGAAACTTCACGCTGTCCGACGCAGTCCCCCTACAAAATCTTTCCAACATGGCGCCAGATCGAGGGTCTTCACCACGACCATCCACAGACGACTATGAGAGAGTCGGACATGATGAGGATGCAGAGGACCATGCGCCAATCCATGCTGGGGACCGCGACTATCTGGCTGAGCAAGCCTCGCAGCCGCAAAATTTCACACTTCGAGGCGTCCTAGTCGGTCTCGCCATTGGCGTTGTTATATGTTTTTCCAACATGTATTTCGGACTGCAAACAGGATGGGTATCCGGCATGGCCATGCCTTCGGCTCTAATTGGATTTGCATATTTCAAGGTCATTGCTCGTACGCTGAAGCTACCCTTTACGCCCGTAGAGAACGTTCTTGTCCAATCAGTTGCTGGCTCCGTTGGCACAATGCCTCTGGGATGTGGATTTGTAGGCGTCATCCCAGCTTTGAACTTCCTGTTGAAGCCGGAAGAAGGCGGACCGTTAGACATTAGTCTGTGGAAACTGATCGTCTGGTCGGTGGGAATTTGCTTCTTTGGTGTGGTATTCGCTGTGCCCTTGCGAAGAGAGATGATTATCAGAGAAAAGTTGAAATTCCCAAGTGGAACCGCCACTGCCCTGCTGATCAAAGTCTTGCACGGTGAGAAAGATTCAAAGCCTACTGTTCCGTCGGGCGAAGACCGGGGCGGAGCGAACGATGAAGCAAGAGGTTTGCTGCACGATGAGCGTGTCGAAACAAGAGGGGAAGAGCAGGACAACGATGATGATGGCGACTGGAAAGCGAAAATTCGACTGCTCGTCATCGCCTTTGCAGGCTCCGCGCTATATACGGTCGCGTCCTATTTCGTTCCCCAGCTCCATGACATACCTGTCTTTGGTCTGCCTCTCGCCACGAATTGGTTGTGGACACTCAATCCATCACCCGCCTACGTTGGTCAAGGCATCATTATGGGTCCCGCAACAACGCTTCATATGCTTCTCGGCGCTATCATAGGCTGGGGTGTACTGTCTCCACTTGCAAAGCACAAAGGCTGGGCACCAGGTCCTGTGTCAGACTGGACCAACGGCTCCAAAGGCTGGATTGTGTGGATTTCTCTTGCCATCATGCTCGCCGACTCCATCGTCAACCTCGGGTGGCTCATTCTCCGCCCACTCGTGGCAATCGTACGCCTATACTATCCCACCGCTAAAGAGACCTTCTACTCGCACACCTGGCGCGAACTTATTACCCTCAACATCTCCTCACAAACGCGCTACACTTCGCTCTCTTCCGACGGAACGCCTGCAAATCCAATCACAGCAGTCAAGCAGCACCTTGCCTCGTCTTCCGAACCGGATGCACCCCCCGAGCACCTCATCTCTACACGCACAACTTTCATCGGCCTCGTCGCTTCGTTGGTTCTTTGCGTCGTAGCCGTCCACGTCTCCTTCCCCGGCTTAATCCCCTTCCGCCTTACTCTCCTCTCGCTTCTGCTCGCGCTCCTCCTGAGTATAATGGGCGTTCGCGCGCTCGGTGAAACCGACTTGAATCCTGTTAGCGGCATATCGAAGCTCACACAGCTCGTCTTCGCCCTAGTCACGCCTACTACCGGACCGGGCGCGAAGAACGCCGTGATCATCAACCTAGTTGCTGGCGCCGTGAGCGAGAGTGCTGCGCTGCAAGCTGGCGATCTGTTACAGGACTTGAAGTGTGGACATCTCATTGGGGCGGCGCCCAACGCGCAATTTTGGGGCCAGATGATTGGAAGTGGTGTTGGTGCCGTGCTTTCCGCTGTGGTCTACAAACTTTATACCAACGTGTACACAATACCAGGAGGGCTTTTCGAGGTGCCCACAGGCTATGTTTGGGTGTTCACCGCACGATTGGTTACTGGTAAGGGCTTGCCGCCCATGGTGGGCGAATGGGCTAGTGGAGCTGCCGTCATCTTTGCGGTAGGGACGATGACCAGAGTCTGGGGCACAAACAGGAAACAAAGGGGGTTGAGCGGGTGGTGGATTGACTTCGTACCAGGTGGGATTGCGGTTGCTGTTGGTAAGTCTCACGAGTACTTTGCTTCTAACCATCTTCTGACGTCAATATAGGCATGTACAATACACCCTCATTTACCCTAGCACGTACCGTGGGTGGTCTTATCAGCTTGTGGTGGAGACGTTGGAAGGGTAACAGCGAGACGCCTATCATCGTACTGGCCAGTGGCTTGATCTTGGGAGAAGGATTGTTCAGCATTGTGAACTTACTACTTGCAAGTTTGAAAGTCCCTCATCTCTAAATGAGGGTTAGTAATGCAAGGGAGTAACGAAGGAGCAAATGTGAGTCTAGACGTCATTGTATGGTTCGTGAGGTTGTGACTTGTGTGCAAGCCTGTGCTACCTGTTTGAACCATGAAGTAGCTCCTTGTGATTGCTTGCGCTGTTCAAAATGCTCGCGCCATGTGTGTGTCCTGGACGCCATCCCATGTTCCCATAAAGGTGCACAACTCCGCAATTTGTCCACGCACCAACACGCCAATATTGAACTTAGGTTGCATCATGCTGAAACTAGCCAGCGTAGGCAAATCCTTCGGCGCCACCATAAGCCATCTCTTTGAATCCTGCGGGGACGGTCCAGCCATGCAAACTACATGCGCGGATGTATGCTTCCACCGCTTCACCAACGCCATAATCGTATCGTCCACCGTTCTCCAGGCGAGCTGGCTTAGGGTCGAGGCTGGTGATTGCCATACGGACCTGGACCAGGACGGATTCGATTGAAGATACAGCACTCCAACCATCGTTTGTCAAAAGCTCCATGCACATCGCACCACCCGCTGTGACATGGCCACCGCCACCAGCTGCGAAGCTCAAGAAGCGTGGTCGAATCACTCGAACAAAAGGCGGTACCATTGGATAATCCTTGCCGAAGCGTAGTTCAAGGACAACGCTCTTGACCCCTCGCTTCTTCATGTCCTGTGCGAGCGGTAACGTTGGACCAAAAGAGTGCAGCTCTACGATCCACTGATACATGTTCTCAATCTTGCTTTCGTCAATATGCCAGCCAAGCTCGTGCAACGGTTGCTCGTTTTGCGTTTCGATAAGCGTTTTGAAGTCACGCATCAGACATCTCGTTGCGCCAGAAGAAGCCCACGCTGGCTGCTGGAGCATGGTGAGGGTACTGTAATCTAGGGTACCGGGCACATAATCTGTTAGTGGCTTGGAGTTTTTGGAGCTTCCGAGCTTCGCAAAGAAACCGCCTAACTTGGACTTTCCCTTGCCATCATTGGTAGAATTCGGTGTAGGCAATGCGTCCACAAATTGCGCACTGTTGCTTGAGTCATCGACAAAAATTGCAAGATCTTCGTCCAGCGTAGCGATGCTTGCATTGTCGTCGTCGTTGGCATCGATCTCGATAGCATCGTACTTGCTTGCGCCTGTTGCCTTTTGGCGCTTGTGCTTCTGCATGAGAGTTAGAGAAGTAGTGGGACATTCCAATACTCTACGACATACCGTAGTGTTCATTGATTTAGGCCGTCTCGAACCTGCGATCGCACGACTGGGGATGACGAGTTTACCATCACTGCCCATTGGCGTCACAGTGGGGTCCTGCTCCAAGATTTCCAATGGCAGCGAGCCTTTGTCGACAGCGGCGGTCGTTTGCCAACTGCCAGCACTACTCACGAACAAGTATCTGGTCTGAATCCAATCCAGCTGGGAGACAACAAGATGTGGGCTCCTGCTGACAAACTCCTGTGGCGCATTGACTACTTCATTCAAGGCAAGCGCTTGCTGAATCTTGAGCTCACTGTTCGGCCAGGCGATACCGACTGCTTGAGCCGAGTAACTCATGCTTGTATTAAGTTCTAGAGAGTGGTAGACACCGTTTCCGTATGCGCGACCGTGATGGGCTTCTTTGAAGTGGAGACCTTCACGTATAATGCTGTGCCAATTCGACAGAGGACTGCCATGCCATGCGAACAAAGTTGGGAACTTCAGTTGAAGTCTCTTGGAGACGTCTCGTACAGAATGGACGAACCGCCGCTCCTTGTCCGGCGCTCCCATAGCAAATCTGAACTGTGCCCATCTCGACATGCCGTAGAGCCGATCTTCTGCCTTGCGACCGCTGGTAGCATCGTCATCAGTCTCGACCTGGAGGATGCACGCTCGATTAGACGCAATGATCCAGCGCAGCAGTCCGAGAACTGCCGGAGACAAGCGATCTGTCCAAGAATCCAAAGAGGACTGCGCCTTCCGAAGTAGGTACTGTTTCAACTCCTGGACTGGAGGAAGTAGATCGAGCAAGGCGCAGATAACCTGTCGTTTGTTGTGTTCGGGTAAATCATCGAAGTTTTGACAGTAGACCTGGAATTTTGCAGGACGAAATCCATTGTTGCTACGAGGAGTTTTGGAAGACGGTCTTACTGCCGGTGCCGATGGCGGAGCTAGAGACCCTCCTGGGTAGATACCACGAGGCGCCACAGACGCGTCCGCAACGGCTGGCTCGAAAGGCTTAGAAACTGTGACTGCGGGGTAGTAAGAGGTTTCTACTACACGACAGTGTAAGACTTTGCTTGGGTCATCGTCGAAGCGGATCGTTAACCACTCGTTCGCTCTGACGGGGCAAGGCTGGGTCTTGTCTTCAAATAGCATTTCTAGAGTGTCTGAATTGAGCTTCATCGGAGTTGGGACAGTTTCAGCAGTGCCTGTCGTCCGTGATGCTGGGGCTTGTGGCTGAGGCTGTGTATTGAATCCGCGATGATAGACATCAAGAGCATAGTCTTGTTCATAGGACGAAGATGGCGGAACCACAAGGGCAAGCCCAGCAGGGAAGTCTTTCAATCTAGACTGACGTGCGCTCGCATAGCAGAAACTGATAAGCAAGTCTACCACCTTAGGCTGGGACAAGACCTCATGCTCGATACTAGGTCCAAAACCAAGAGACATGTATTGATAGAGGCACAGCGGGCTATCGCAGACATATGGCTTGATGGCTTGTAGGTCGTCGGTCATCTTGCTGAAACAGATAAGACAGAATTCAGTACAACGCACAAAGTGCCGCAGGACAAACTGCATGCCTACGAGGGGTAACGAGTGTTCCGGGTTGCTCGATTCCTGGATGTGGTCGGCCGTGATGAGAGGCGGGTATGCCGTACTCACCTCCTCAGGGGCATAGTACTTGTCTTCCGAACCTCCTGTATGAACGTTTGTGGGCCGCAGTATCTGGTCGTTGTAGAAAAGTTCTGCCCCGTTCCACGGCATTCCTGCATATCGGTACTTGAGCAACATGTGGAATCTTTGTGCAAGGAGCCCGTTCAGTGGTCTCGAGATGAAGGATTGCCGGAAGCCTGGCTGCACCGTTACATGCTGCTGAGAGTCTGCCGGCTGAGACTCAGGCCACTCCCCCTCCCCCTTGCTGAGTACTGTAAAAGCCTGTACGGCTTCTTGTAGTGTGGGCTTGTATGATTTCGAGATACCAATACGAACTCCGAAATTGCGCTGCGTCTGGCTTGCGTCGTATGACCGTAGATCATCCATGCTCTTGTACCCGAAAGGATAGTGAAACAGTGCAATGAGGTACTCGGAAGGTTCTACTTGCCACGCTTGCATAGCTTCCTCTGAAACGCCCAGCTTGGCGATACGAATTGACAGGCTTACATAGCACCCAAGACCATCCATGAGACCGCCTAAGTGACCAACCTTGAAGCCATTTTGCTTTGCTGCTAGGAGGTCACGACGAACGCGCTGTTGAAAGCCAGTTGTGGATTGTGTGAAAGGTACAGGAACCGAATTCTGGTGTCCGGCGATGAAAAGCTTTGGCATCATGTCTTCATCCCCAGGAAAGTAATCCTCCTCGTAGTCTTCGTCATCTGAACCGTCTTCTGAGGCTTGGGACTGCTGTGAATTGAGCATCTGTCGGTCACCGTCCGGATCAGTCGATTCCAGTTTCCGGGAAACCAGCTCCAAGATCTGCTGCACAGTTTTCCCAGTAGCCGAGATATCAGCCAAGGTGCCGGCAACATTCGCGGAGGCATCATCTGGACCGAAAACCATACACGTGTGGCTGGATGGATAATCGGAGAGTTCTAGCAATCATGTTAGTGCATGGTATAGTGTGAGTGCGATGTCATTCGGGAACAATGAACATGAGCTGCGTCTCGGGTAGCTCAATCCTATTGGAACTTACCAGGAATCAGAGCCGATATTGGGAGCTTGTGACCGTCAGCGACGCATATGAAGGTAAACTCTCCATCATCGCCGCCAGGTTGAACGTTGGAGATGCCCGCGACTGAGACGCTCTCTACAGCAGCAGCTAGATCAATCACGAACTGTCTGCGCGGCATAGTGAGCGAACTTGTAGAACGGCGACGTGGGTTGAGTTCGTTGCACTTGTAGATCTCCTGTTAAGTTGGTGAAACTCTCAAATAGATCAAGCTTGACCCTAACGCGGTGAGGCAATGGAAGTTTTCAAGACGCAAAGATGTCTTTAAACGAGGCGCGATGACATGCAGAGATGGTGTGGGTTGGCGTCAATGCTCTTGTTTGTGTGAAAGAAACGGCAATTGTTGCTTCGACAGCTTGTACTCAATCCAGCCAGCTGCAGGTGGAACAGGTGGGCGAGCGAGTGAGGGCGAGATAATGACAGGCAAATAAGAAGAAGTGACAAACCGACAGAGGCGTTGCCTCGAGGAACTATCACCGGCAGGCTCTTGGCACGATCGTTGTCTCGTGCGGCTGCGCCTTGTAGAGCAGCAGCATTTGGAGGTGAAGTGACTGAGGAAGCTCCAGGCAGCAGAGGCCGCCGGCAGGCTAGCGCGCTCGCCTCAGGACCCCGCACCTGCATTCTGGATACGCACACTTTCACAGTCAATGCCTGTATAGCCAAGAGTGTCACTTGTGGGAGAGTACAACGTGAAGGCTCACTGTCATCGTCGACGAGAAAGACGCCACGGAGTTTGGCGGCGCGAGTCATGGCTCCGGCTGCAGCTGGACGCGTCTACGGTCTAATTATGCCCCTCCCCCACTAAGATAAGACGCGGCAGCGGCCAGCTTCCCCGGGCGTCTGGCTCGCTCGCTTTTAGCTGGAGCCTCATCCAGAAACGCTACCACGTCACGCCTCCCGTCTTATATATCTCCGCCCCGTTGCCATGGCCGTCGCGCAGAACAACGCAGCACCCAAGTCCAGTCATGTGTCTGACCCGGCCCTGGCCCCGTTCCTGCAGTCGCGTTTCGACCCTGCCGATTACCTCAATATAGCGTTGCCCTCGCTATTGTTGAGCTCACGGCCAGCCAAGGGGACCTCGGCCCCGCTGGCAGACGTCTCTTCGCAGACCCAGGATCTGCTCTCCCAGCTCAATGCTCAGACCACGCGGTTGTCTTCGGTCCTCACACAGTTGACCGATGACATCCTGCGCAGTGGAGCACGGCTAGCGTACGAAGTTGAAGTGCTGCGCGGTGAGACTATAGGGCTTACAGACGTGCTCCAGGACGGGGTAGAGGATGACATTGCCAAGTTCCTTCCAGATGGCCTTTCTCTAGATGCAGAGCTTCCAGATACGGAAGCAACAGACCCCACCATTACTGCAGATTTCCCCCAAGACGCACAACACCAGCCACCCACAGCGTCTACTGCTACCGTCGAAGATACAACACCAGAATACATATCCGACCTCCGCACCTTGACCACGGTTCGCACTCGTCTCGAGAATGTCATCAAAATCTTTGGCGAAGCCATGCACTGGACAGTTCCCCCTTCTGACATATCCCTTGGATCCTCGCTGATATCTGTCTCTGCCCCCGAACCTGGCAGCGACAACGCGTCGCGTGAACAGAAGGGCAAAGAATTTGCCGCTGCCTTGCGCTCCGAAATAGCTGATCTGATCACGGGAGACCCTGAACAGGGGCCAGCCAAGGCAGTGGCGAGGATCCAAGCGCTGAGGGACTTGGCCCTGGTGTGGAAGGGGACAGCTGAGGAGAAGGCGAGGGCCAAGTTTGTAGAAGGTTTGGTTAAGCTGGTGGAAGACAAACAGAGAGAGCTCGAGAAAGAGAAAGAGAGAAGCAAGGCTAGAGGGGGGAAGGGCGCGAATAATATCAAATCGCAACAGGCCCCAGTAAAGGAGCAAGGCCGAGGTGGCTTTCTGGAGAATCTAGGGCGGATACGAGGGTTTGTCGAGTAAGACTAGTTTTCTATCTTGAGCGATTGGTATCATGGTCTATCTTGAACCCATTTTGTGGCCATCACATACAATCTTATGGTAATTTTGACACGTCTTACTGTCTGCGCCTCAGTCCGTCTGTACACATGCTTAGAGGTAACGGGAGCTAACCAGTTTGTGGGATAGCTACATTGCTTTCGGTATTTGCTTCAACCCACCCCTCAACTGGCTATGTTGAGTCATCTAGGAGCCAGCCCTTTCAAGCGGCTACAACTAGGGCCATCTCAAGCCGCGAAGAGGAGCGAGGATGCTACCTGCCGCATACAATCCAAAATACAGAAGTAAACAGAAAGCCAAAAACCCAAGGAACGCCCATCTTCAAACTTCTCCATGCCTCCGGGGTATCTTGAAAACGAGAGAACTCCGACCAAAAAAACACCATTGTAGCTGTCTCAGTGCGTTGGAAGGCTTTCCAGAGCCGCACGAGCACGCATCGCCTGTGCCTCGAAAGCCAGTATCTGCTTTTCACAAGCCTGCCGTAACTTTTCTTCGCCGCGCTTAGCGTTGTATAACACCCACTGTTCCACGGACATCTCCTTCTCCAGTTTTGTAAGGCCCTTTGACACAGCAGCCCGAAGATCGTTACTATTGGCGCCACCCGACTCAATTGCATCGAGACCCGCGTCAATGATAACGTCGTTCATGAATCCTTCAAGATCTCCAATGTTGCCGAAGAACGCGTCGATATCGACAGGTTCCCAC
This sequence comes from Neodidymelliopsis sp. IMI 364377, assembly GCA_027946375.1. NCBI lineage: Eukaryota > Fungi > Ascomycota > Dothideomycetes > Pleosporales > Didymellaceae > Neodidymelliopsis > Neodidymelliopsis sp. IMI 364377. The sequence continues at coordinate 25,990 of JAPEUT010000119.1, forward strand.
TCTTCGGACTGCGCGGTGTCCCCAGGACTTGTCCTTCTGATTGGTGTCTTCTTAGGAGTTCCAACAAGTAGGGATGCAGGTAGACTTGAAATGTCGTCCTCCATGTCCATTGCCTCAGCCTCGACCGACTCGACTTCCATTAGTTCGGGTTCTGCCAGCCCTGCGGGTGTCCTCTTAGGTGTACCCACGGGCAAAGAATCGGGCAAGCTCGAAATGCTGCTGTAACGCATGCGCTTTGGAGTGGTCTCCGTGATTTCGGTCTCGTCAATCTGATCGCTTGTACGCTTCTTGCTCCGCGGTTTCGTGGAAGTGCTCGCAGTTGAAGCGCGAGTTGAGGCACGTTTGGCTTTAGATGCAGCCTTCTTGGCCTTTGGTGCGGGTGCCGTCTTCTCAACGATGTCTTCGGTTATAAGATCAGGGTGCTCGCTTGCAGGTTGCTTGCCACGGGTAGATTTGCTTTTGACATCATCAATGGTGTCGTCAATGCGCTCACTGGTGCGTTTTCTGCCCCGTGCAGGCTTCTCTGTGATACTGGACACCGTATCGTCAATCTGCTCACTGGCACGCTTCTTGCCGCGTGCTTTCGAAGCTGTGCTTGCAGTAGATGTGCGTGTGGAGGCGCGCTTGCCTTTCTTGGCGGCAGACTTTGGCACAGGCTGGTACATCTCCTTGAGTGCAAAGAAGAGACAATCAGGGGCGCGTCGTCGGTGTTCTTCCATCGGGTCGTCGCCAGCGTCCCATGCGTCAAGGGAGAGCGAGCAGTATGCGCAGGTGGCACCGTCAGGTGTGTCCAGAGTTGGATCGTAGTACCAGCCAGCTTCAACGAGCTGTAAGTGATGTCAGTAGTGCAACTGACTCGTGTGCAAACAAATCTTACCTGTTCGATACTGGGGAATCCCTCGCTGCTATCGAGCGGCCATGATTCACCAAATGTATCGCGACGCGCCTGCATCATTGCATCGCTCATAGGATCTTCCTCGGCCCTCCCGGGGTCGCCAGTGCGCAGACGAATGCATGTGACGACCGCAAAGCCGCAGCTGGGGGAATGCGTAAGGTGCTCGAATGCAGGGATGTCGGCTTCTTCCCAGCCGTCCAATTGGCAGTGGCATGAGAAGCATTGAACGTTGTCTGGACTGGCTGATGTGGGTTTCCAAACAAACCCGGCAAAAGCCAAATCGTGTGCTGACGGTGCGACCAATGGCCACGCGCTCTTCGACTTGGAGGGCGCTTTCTTCGATCTGGAAGATGTTCTTCTGGATTTGGAAGTGGCTGGCGCCGCGAACGTGTCTATACGCGCCTGCAGGCACGCGAGGGGTGTCGCCATAGCTCGTAAAAGCTGGCTTTGAGTTCGTCTTGCGATGATGTGAAGGACCTGGGGCGTATCCTGTGGTATCACACTAGTTGTCCAAAGCTTTGCAATGCTCGAGCTCACTTGTGGTAGGTGTGGTGGGCACAACAGTGGGGAAATCGCGGTGGAAGTCGCGGTTGTTAGGGAAGCAGGCGCGACGATAAACACAACCCCCAATAACTTTTAGTTCGGCTTACGTCACCCTAGAGCTCTGTTCGAGCAACCTCGAGTATCGAACTCACCACAACATGTATCAATTCCGCCCAATTGTACGGACAGCGTGGTGCAGAAAGCCACTGCTGCTCCCTGGCCGTCGCTTTATCTCATCGCAGCAGGCGCAACCTAGCAAACTCTCGCACGAGCACCAGTCAGTACCTGCAGAATGGGAGGATCAAGCGCCGACGCTGTCCGACTTCTCAGAGCTGCCGCACAAGGACTTTGGGAAGAATCAGCTCATCCAGACGAATGAAGAGTTCAAGAGGTCGTTGAGAGGCATATTGCGCCAGTTTCCACCCATCACATATGCGTTTGCGTACGGCTCCGGCGTCTTCCCTCAGTCTTCTGCAACGGCATCGCTCACAACCCAATCACCGCACCCAAACCCACCCGAGGCGATACTGAAATGGCAGAAAGGTGGTGGGAAGATGATAGACTTTGTCCTGACGCCAAGATACTCTCAACACTTTCACTCGCTCAATTTGCGGGAGCACCGCGACCACTACTCGTTCCTTGGGTCGCTGGGCTCAGGCGTGGTCAGTCATGTACAGGATCGCTATGGCGCCGGCGCGTACTTCAATCCGTACATCACAGTCAACGGCACGATGATCAAGTACGCAGTCGTTAACTTCGAAACCCTCTTGCGCGACCTCACCGAGTGGGATACATTATACCTCGCTGGACGCCTACACAAGCCCTGCAAGATTCTGCATGAGGAGCCAAACATACGTCTCGCCAACCAACGCAACCTTTTGTCTGCCGTTCGATGTTCGCTACTCCTTCTCCCACCCACTTTCACTGAGAAGCAGCTATACTCGACAATCACAGGCTTGAGCTATCAGGGCGACCCGCGCATGACGTATGGCAGCGAGAACCCCAAGAAGATTGACAATATCGTCACTCACCAGATTCGCAATTTCAGGCTTCTGTACCACGATCTTATCATGTCGCTTCCAAATATTGAATATGCCGATCTTCAGGCTGTCAGCAAAGCAGATTGGATGGACGACACCAAACTCGACCTGAAGCTTACCCAGGATATGGATCCCGAGCGGCGCGCAAATATGGTGCGACGTTTGCCCAAAAAGTTTCGCGAGAAGATCTACTTCTTGTATCAGCGCAAATTCGGCATTCCTGGACGCGAATACAAAGAGATGTTGGAGGCCAGCAAGGACGAGGATGCAAAAGGGGGCGTCAAGAAGCAAGTCGCTAGTGATTTCGATAAACGTATTGCCGCTGAGAAGGACATACCCGAAATGGTAACAAGGGCAATCAATCAGACCGTCAAATGGCCGTCCACAGTGCAGAGCATGAAGGGAGTGCTAACAGCGGGGCCTGTCAGGGCGTGGAAGTATCTGCAAGAAAAGCGTGAGAAGGGCAAGATGAAATGAGATAATCATATCACTTAGGAGCAGCAAAGTCGTGTCACACCAAAAACAGCCTCTTCAGGCAGCTTTCTCCTATGTATCACTACAAAAGCGTACGCGAACAAGCGAGCGTCATTTTTTATAGATTTGTATTGGAATTGTATGCAGCCGCCGTTCAGCAGCATGCGGGTCAGGCTTGAAAGCAAAGTTGAGTCAAATTCAAATCTTTGCTTGCTGACGGAGTCGAACCATGTAGCATTGTGCAACCGTATTTACTTTCGATCGCCAAGCTCTCATCCTGTCATAGCGTTATTTCGGAGCCCATGATGTCTAGAAACGTTGCCAATGACGAAGCGAGGACAAATGTACATGGACAACATCGTGGTGCTTGGAGGTGGATTGCTCAAGTTCAGCTGTTCGTCCCTTGCGTCCAACCATCCGAGGAAAGTAACCCAAGAGGACTTCTGATCATGTGAATTTCATCCAAAAGAAAAGTTGGCGCAAACTGTATCACACATTAAATCGTGTTCATCGGTAGAGTAGAGTCGGACATGCTCTTGAGGGAAATACCTAATAACTCCACTTAGCTAAACCTCATTCTATGCAACGTAAGTCTTCCCCCTATATTTTATCACGTGGATCCCATGTTGCAGTTTAGGCTTACGCCCCAAATTGAGACAGTGAGGAAGCTCGAGACCCATCATACGTCTGCCGGGCTCGCGTGAGACGGTTAACATTTGCGCGACACAAGCGTCTCGAAGCTCGCCCCAAGTGTTCTAGTCGATCAATCTTCCTTACCTTTGGTGACGTTGTGATCAACGATGGCTTGGCTACGCTGGCTTGACTCGTCGTCGACACCTCTGCATATGGCGGGTATGAAAGCAGTGATTATTCTGCATTGCTATGTACGAATACTCTGGCCGCCCGCGTAACCAGGTTTTAACAATGTTCACGTAACTTACTTGTAGACGCATCGTACGTGATTGCTTCCAAGGCTGACAACTTGTCTTGCCAAGGTTCTTCAAGTAATTCCACTTCTCGACATTGTCTGTGTGGCTTTCGAGCTAACATCTCAACAAAGGTCGTATCAGTTGCCAATGACGACTCTGCAAGCCAGTGGCTTAGGCATGATAAGCTTCGTCAATGTACTTTACCACCATGACCACACTTACAAGACTCACTATCACTGTTATGAAGTAATGCGGGTTCGAGGAGGCGTGCTGCATTGCCTGTCTATCACCGTTTCTTCCATCTCACAGATGCCATAACTGGAAGCTGAACACATTGCCACAAGCCATTGAGGCACTATACGCATCTCTGCTGAGGCTGAGGTGGCTTGATTGTCATGCTACCACAACTCGACAGCCCACTCTTCAACTCAATGTACCTTAATTTATCTAGTCTCGTGTTTTTCGTATCTCTAGAGACATTTTGCGGGATCTTGGGCTTACTTGTGCTGTTCGCTAGTTCCGAAAACTTGTTTAAAGAGCAAGTTTCTTCCTTTCATTCTTCGACATCGGCACTTCCAGATCGCAGCTCCCTCTACCACATGCCGAGTCTTTTTCTTCGAGATGCTCACATCAATTTTCGTTGCTCTTATCGGGCTGAGTGACCTCGTTCATCCTCAGCTCATAGATCTTGATTACATCAATGCCCAGCCAGAGCCCTCATATTCCATTATTGTTGATAAACCTTCGCAAACCATCACGTACAACCAAACTGAGGCAATTGCAGCAGATGTGGCGGATGTTCTCGAGAATCCTATTGCTACCCCAGCGATGAGCCCCGTTGCTGACCAGAGTTCGCTGCAGAAGCTCAAGCGTCAAGAGCTGGTGATAGAAGTGCCATCATGTCAGACCTTGAATGGCACGCTCTATGACCATGACTTTAATGACACTGAGGTTGTGCGTGTGGAGAGATTTCTCAGGGATTCTGCGCTACAAGAACAGGCGGCGAATGCCCCTACTCCAGAGGGATATGTTCAAGTCTTCCAAAACTTGACCAAAGCATCTCAAGCCAATGGATACATGGGGTAGGTTGCCAAAGTGCTTGCCTACTTTACGTGTGCTTACCTCCACCAGCTACTCGATACTGATGTCTTACAATGTTACAGAATGCTCGTTTAGATGCAACAGTACGCAAGGATGTCAAGCCTTCAACATCTACTTTGAGCGCAGTCCGAGCGTAGTCCCTGCCCGAGAATGTCAGAGGCCTCCAGCACTGATCAACCCCTTCTGTGTTCTATGGGGAGGACCTGTTGCTGCCGACAACGCTTTAAATGAGGGCCAGTACCGAGAGGTGTTTCATGTCGTCATCACGTAAGCTGGTCGTCATCTACAAGGTCTAATCCACTGATTTCCGAGCAGTGCATCGAATGGCTACGTCTTGAAATCTACACAAAGACCTCTCTCGGAATTCGCCATACTTGCACCACTCGATGCTAACAACCAAGATACATACATGGGTATGAGGCTCTTGACAGACAATGCACCTTTCGATGAGTCTCGTTGTGCCGCCATCTGCAGCGCCACTTCACAGTACAACATCGATCACTCTCCTGAAACCCCTTCGAACCCCCCACAGCTATGCACGTTCTTCAACACGTATATCCTGGAAAAGAACTCAGTTTCGCAAGGACAGTATTGCGCCATGTATTCTCAATTCTGGGACCCCAACGTATACGCGAGAAACGACGGTCAATGGGACGACAACGGCAACCACTTTACTATCAAGAGCAGTGTGTTCTCAACCAACGTTACTGCTCCCGTGATTCCAGCAAATATCACAAGTCTACGAGATGACTTGGTCGCACGCATCTACTGCACTTCTTACATTTCGTTCGTGGCGCCTACTACTGTTACTACGGAGCTTACCAACACTGCCACAATCGAGATCTGTAGCACGTCCGCTAGAGCCACGGACTCTGTCATCACTACTACAATGGATACAGCCATCATGAACTCTCTAGTTATGGAGCCTCCCATGATGCTGGGCGCGCGTAATGTCGAAGAGGGCGGGATGATCGAAGCCGTCGTGGCGATTTGGCCAGACAAGGTTGATGATCCTTCCATCACGGGGAGTTTTCCGGCTCAGGTCCCGATCCCTTCAAACAGTCTTCACATTGCCGACGCTTATTTATCGGCTACATCAGAAGCAATATTTCAGTTGGGCGCCACTGAGACCGGTCTTCTTGTCTTTTCGACAAAACCTTCGGTACCCGCAGTGACGCCACAGGCGACTCCCATACTTGCTGTTCACAAACGCCAACTAGCATTGACACCTACTTTTTTTGTCGGGCGTAACTCCCTGCAGATCTCAAGCGTGTGCTCTCGTGTTGTAGATACAACCGCGCCAACACTTACCCAATATGCTACCGCTGACGCTACCGAAACAGCAACTGTCAACTGTTCTGATGTTACAATTTGCCAAGATAGCTCACTACCCACACTGATCGCTGGTTCCTTCTCAGATTCTCCGAACAATATCGACGACATCTACTACACCATCCAGCTGCCCTTCCAGATTTGCATCTATGATACCTGCAACGCCACCGTCCATCCAAGTTCGAACGGTGTCATTACCCTCGGTGACTTTGCAACCTCGGAATACGACAACAACAATTACAGCATCCCTGCGTCGGTTGTCACGCCAAATGCAGCACTGTTCGCCTATTGGGATGACCTCTACATCTTCCCTAACCAGAGACACTACATGGATTATAGTATTTGCGGCAACTTGGGTAGTCGCACTGTCGTGTTTTCCTGGAAAGTCGGTCACTACATTAGAAGTGGCCCTGTCTTCGATAATAAGGACTGGAGCTTCTCGGCGACATTTTTCGAAGATGACAAAGGTCATGTGCTGTTGAACTATGGCGAAGTTCCAGATAAAGGTACTTCCGCTTCGATTGGCATGCAAGGCGTATTGGGTGGGGAAGGTAAATCTGATCTTGGTTCGATCGTCTCCTAACGAAACACTAATATGGTCCCAGTAATCTCGTACCAGTACTCGCACTTGCAAGAGCAAATCAGTGACGGCCTTTCGATCTCTCTTTACCCATGGTTCCGGAATAAAAAATGATGATAAAAACACATACATGTGGCTTTGGGCTCGGCGTTGGTTATGGGGATGAAAAGAAGAAAATACGTCATCATAAGAGCGTTCGCTAAGTTCCTATCTTCTCACTCCGTGTAACAACTGCCTGTCGATGTTTTATCGATATAACCTACAAGTTCAGTAACGATCCTCATGTGGCTTTATGGTATCAATATAGTCGGTTTTCTTGTCCTTTGCATTGTTGTCGTAGTGCTGTGGCGCGACCAATGACATTGTCGGTTCTGGATGGCGATCAATCTCTGGAGGATTGAGAGAGCCAGGATTTGATCAATGGCTCGTTGGAATAAACTAATCTTTCAGGCATCAAAGCTTCAAATAGTTGCACTGCCGCATCCCTCGAAGATGGCTTTCATTTGGGACATATCTGCGTTGTACGTGCAATGTTGCTACTTGGTCAGAATGAACTTGAATTTAATCTATGGATTTCGTAATCGTAATGGTATTCGTAAGGCCGTGAGACCTGCGGTCGTGATCTTTTTCTTCTTTGTGGTCATCATCTTATCGTCGTTGAAAAAAGACCAATAAACTTTTCGCAATTTGTAAAATAGACAGCCGGCCCATGGAGCAAAACGAAAAAGGAAAAGACCGTTCCGAAACTCAGTCGAGGATAAGAACAAAACAGCCTACCCAGGACAATGATGACGTTCGCTAATCGCTTCAATGCGCAATGCTGTCGTTATGCAACCGCCATAAAAAGAACAAAAGGCCAACGAGATCCATGAATAGCCATGACAAGAGCTTGAAAGAAGTACGGAGATAGAGATGGCTTGACCCAACGGAGTGAGTTCTAAAGAAATTCGTGGGTGGCCGTGAGGGGTCCACTATCGGCCATCGGGTATGTCGAACCCAGAAACACGTGATCTTGCCGTGAGAGTCGTATGATTGACTTCTGCCTCACGAACGGTTCTGTCGGTAGTGCATTGAGTGTACAAGGAAGCTCAATGGAGTTCAACACTGGTATCCAGCCTCCCGTAGACAGCCTGTGCATCTCTCGTAAGCTCGGACAGTGCCCCTACCGCAGTAGCAAGCTGAGTTTGATGATGTTGAAGATTTACTTGATCGGCGTCCAGGGGCATCAAGGCCGTAATCGCTGTTCCTCGGGCTGGTATCTCCACTTGAGCTACTTGCGGTCTCGTAGTCGTTCGACATGGCCGTGTTGCGTCGACCAGCACCAATGGCAACCGGCATCCCCTGGACTACACCGCCCTGGCCTGGTCGGTGACCGGGGAACATGCCATCGTTAACCGAGAAGTTGCGGCAGATCATGTAGGCGCGGGTAGCGGCAGCATTCTTGGCGAGTTCATCGCTCTCGTAGTCCACATCTGTAGAGTATTCGCGGTTGTTGACGCGAACAGTACATCCGTAACCGTATCCGGAACGGTAAGTTTGGAAAAGAGGGTCGGGCCAGTGTCTTCTTTGGCAAAGACCTGCGTCAATCATCAGCCATCGGTAAAGGTCAATTGATCAAGCGACCTAGTCACGGTGCTGATAGGCGTCGACCCTCTAGAATAGATGACCGAAGGAGATAGTGTTGAGCACTACAATCTTGCTTCACGTTTCGATCCATGATTGCATGTTTGTCCCACGCTAAGCTGACGAGCTGGCTTGATCCATGGACTGCCAAGACGCTGGTTTCAATAGAAAGTATGTACATACCTGTCAGGTACATGATGTAGAACATGATGTGAGGGTACGTGTGGTTGTGTGCGTGTTGGCTGGCGGACTTCGGGCAGATGCTGCTCCTAGTTGCAGACTCGAGACTCGAGAAGGGAACGATCAAGGTTAGGTTGGACAGGAAAAGGCAAGCGCTCCTTCGTGGCAGTTCGAAAAAGGTAGTCGTGGCTGCAGTTGTACAACACGGCGATGACACTTGTCGATACGGGAGAATGACAGGTGTACCTAGGGTGGGGAGAACTGTTGCGTTGTATATAGAAAGAAGCAAGAGGATATGGCGTGCAGAGGGTATATGGGACCGAAGGAACGTATGCATCTAGCGTGGGATGGCGTGTAAATTAATGCGGCAGCCGAGTGCAGCGAGCATCTTGGAACATGCAGAGTTCTCCAACCAGTGAGAACGCCTTCAATTGGGCGTCTGAAGCACATAATATGCGGGTCTTGCGGCTCTGTACAAAGCGGCCCATATAATCGATGCGTTGGCCGCGTTTTCGCCAACAAAAACTAGGGTTCCAGATTTCTAGTGAAAGGGCTCATACCGTAAAGGCACAAGCTTCACCGGTATCCGCCAACTGGAACATCATTCGCCGTCGCCACTATCCTGCAGCATTAGCGCGGTCAATGGTTCGTCAAGGCGCACCTTTCAAATCGGCATATCAAAGACCCTGACGCAGGAGCATAAACAACGACGTACAGTGACGGTCTGCTTGTACGCCCTCAGCATGTAAGCTTGTTAGTGCAATGTTGTGTTGCATGAGCAAATGATACTAAGCACGTCCGAGGTACATTGCCCTCGTAGCAGGATCAGCCATCTTGGCACGGTATTGGTGAAGATCCATGTGGGATACGAAGGGGCAAGTTGATGAACGGGATCAGAGACCAGGCGCAAGACGTGCAGAAATTGTGGATCTCAAGCAGTTTGACAGGGCTACCCATAGCATGGCAGCGGAAGTCGCGCCTAGAAGCAGAATGAGTGGAGGGGAACCTGACACGCTATCGTGAGCATCACGGCTGGAGTTGGCAGAGCGTCATACCCGGAATAGCAAGCGCTTCTCGACAGGACGACTAAAAGCAAATAAGATCGATTGATTGCTGGAATCGAGGGGTTGGAAGGCAACTGGGGTTGTGCTACCAGGAATTTGTCGTTGCGCCCGGGCGTTCATGCACCTGCATGGCATGGCGCATGGTGAGTTGTCAAGGACGCTTGACTTTGAAAGTCGAGCGATATGCAACCGTAACCGAAGAGGGAGAGGTATCAACGGCGGTTGCGCCATGAGTCGGTCCACTGCGGAGGCAGTCTAGCGATAGCTCGAGCGCCTGTTGCAGGCCACAATTGTCGATGAACGTTTACAAGGATGGTAGTTGTGTGTAACGATCGACCTGACTGGTGTCTGGATTTGTGCAGAGTCGTTCGGAAAACATCCTAGTCGCTCAACAGCCGAGCTGAAAGCGTCCATCGCCGATGCCTGGAAGATATCAAAGGCCGACACTGCTCTACAACTTGCATAACTGAAGCATCACCAGGCGGGCAGCTGCATGTCGGCCTCGATCGCGACTCCAAAGGTGCGGTCGTTACAGTAGTGCGAGGGTGCACAGCGCGACGACGAAAGCTCGATAGGCCAGCAACGTACAGCAACGGTACATGAAGGACCAAGTGCAAGGTCCACGCAGAAGCGGCCTCGTTATGGCGTCGGTCCAAGACTCGGTTGAGGAAGGCTAGAGATGTGGGCTCAGCGGGTCCATACAGCATGAACCGCAGGAAATCTCCGCAGGAAGAGCAAATCGAGCGAGGAGCTGACGCCAGACATAGCAATTGGCGAATCAATTGATGGTGCTTGCAGCCTCGCCGTGGCCAGCTGTTGTGTTGCTGCGAAACATGGGAGTAGCACGGGCGAAAATCTGGGGGATAGATGACGCACGGCTACGAGCGCAATCTGCACTGAGAATGGCGGTGAAGGAGCCATGTCAATGCACCGCGACTGCCCCTCTTTGCGCTCAGACTATGGAAAGGCACGAACTACCAATTGCCGCTGTAGCCACGGTTACGATATCTGGCACCGTGAGATGGAAGTCATGCCTTTGAAAAAAGTGTAGTTGTGGGTTGCGAACAATAGCCGCTCTCGAGTTGGCGAGATTACATGAGTGCGCCCGAGCTAGCCAATCTTCGCCTCCGTCGAGGCTGTACCACTCCACGCGTCTTCCCGCGTCTCACACTCGGACGACGTCTCTCAGGGTCCATTATTTACTTCAGGGTCAAGACGGATGCGCGATATAGCTGCGATTTGTGGACGGGCCATGGCTTTCATCACGCAAGGCTAATAATGTCAAACAATGAAGTCATCCGGGAGTAGTTCCGGCATCCGAACGGCGGAGTTTTACCATGGAATCTACTATGTAGGAAACATCGTCAAGCGAATACATGTGTTGCTTGGTTAAGTGCAGACGATCATAGAGACCAAATGAGTTATATATGTTGAAGTCCACCGTGCAACGATATCGTCGATGTGTTATTCCGTAGTGCTAAAACACATGCATCCCAAGCTCAGATATAGATCACTGCAGGTACAGCCGAGCATGCGAAAACTTCAAACGTGACGTGCAGCTCTGAAGACTGTCTGCAGAATAGAGTCTTTGACGCTACATACAATGTTATGGGACATTTTCGCGACGTCGTTCACGGAAGGGGAACCGAGCGAAATGTTATGCCGGTCATGGCTCTCCTCCCAAGCTCCGAAGGCTGTGCAGCAAAAACACTTCGAACTCCAGCAGTTTCTTGAACAAGGGCAAACCTCATCCAACAGATTCATACACCTCCCACTCTGCCAACATGTCGAAAATTATACGTATGACACTCTTCAAGCTCACAGACAACGCTGTCATCAAAGAAGCGATCCAGAAATACTCTACCCTGAGTCAAGACGCAATCAAGGTACGCTCCTGCGATCCAGCCACCTGCACGTCAGATAGTTCCATCACTTCCCCGAACTTCATAGTCGCAGTCGAGCCTCGCGCTCGACTCATGACCCCAGCAGCCGGGGCGGCTTCGTGTTGGAATGTGGGGTGCGGTGATGAGGCTGCAGCCTGCAGGCACAATCAAGCCGCCTAACAATAGCACGTGCACAACTCTTGCACTGAAGTCTCTGACATGTTGAGCAGGACGGCAAACCGTATGTGAAGGAGGCGACGGCACATCAACCTTATGATGATCCAAGGAGTCAGGGCTACACTCTTGTAGCGCGGACCGTGTTTGATTCAAAGGCTGATATGGACTTTTACGACAACGAGTGCGAAGCGCATACTGCCATCAAAGCCTTCATTAAACCGAAAGTTGCTGGGCCACCACTTGTGGTGTATATGGACGCATAAATTTGAGAAGTTGTTCAAATAGTCTCGAAATCACAATGCATTGGGCCAGATCCACATTGTTTCTTGCATTGCTATCCGAGAACTGAAACTCTACTTGTGTGTGCAGGTACTCAAAAGCCTTGTTTATCCTCAAAGTACTTCCTACACTCATATACAGCCCTGAAGGGAATGATATAGACTGGATGAACTCTCCCCACAATATCGCTGTCATCCCACACAATGTTCCCTTCGTACAGTCCTGCGGCCTTCCAGCGGAACGGTGCACCCAGTCCGACTTTCCCGATACCTTTGTTGAGACTCTCATCATACTCATAACGATGCTGGGCAGCGCTCAGGCCCGCCAGATTGTAGCAAGTATGGTACGAGTCCGAGCGTTTGCCCGGCTTGTCTCTCAACCCGCCCTTCTTGTCCTGCGCGGCTGCCAGGATATAGCGTCCAAGCGCTGCACGGTTCCAGATTCCCGTTGTTGTGGCAGCCTCAAGAAGTGACCAGCACCCTCCAATCCAGTGCGAGTAGCAACCGTCGACTAGTTTGTTTGTGCGGCCATTGTAGCCGCCCTCGGGACTGCATTGACGGGAGGACATCCAATGAACTAGTAGCGAAACGTCAAGATATTTGTTCAATGTCTCTTTTGGAGGACCAAGGATAGAGAGACAGCCTAGGCCACAGAATGCATAAGCGCCGTGGGCCTCGTTACCAGGTGCTGCAGATATGCCGCCGTCCCAGGATTGACACTTGGAGACCCAGTCGCCTAGAGAATCTGTGAAGGTTGTGAGGCCTTGTTGTCGAGCTGGCGAATCGTTGGGTAGCTCAAGAGGGAGATTCAACAGTGAAAGGAGGACCATCGCACAAAAGGCACCTCTAATATCTTCCTCGCCGCCTTGACACATGGTGAATCCTCCATCTGCTTGCTTCATGCGGCCTAAGAAGTGCCACATCGTCTTGCGGTTGATGGATTCGTATGTTGCATCACCGCCTGCCATTGCAAGCGAGAGAGTCGCAGCGTAAGAGCATGCAAGATGCGGCATCTGGCCATAACCACCACCAAACCCCCCCTCAGGGTGTTGAGCCAACGAGAACGTGTGCGCTGTTCGTCGTCGATGTTCAAACACATCTTCGCCCAAAGCAGTCAATCCTTGTAAAGCCCAGTAGACGATCCATGGCCGCGAGGCATCCATCATAGCGAATGCTCCGGGGTAGTCATCCAGCGCGTCTTCCAAGTACGGTACGTGTTTCTTTCGCTGAAGTTGTGGGATGCCGTATGTGTTCAGAGAAAATTCGTTAGGGTTGCCCTCGAGAAACGGCAAAACAACCTCGAGAGTCTCGTCCTGCATCTTTGAAGTGCTCGTCCGTAGTTGTTCTTGGATTGGTATCCGCACGCTTTCGAGATACGCAATGTTTGCTTGCTCTTCGGGTGTTGCAGTGCCCATGTCTTCGTATTCGTTTTCGGATTCCAGTTCCGAATCTGATAGCTCTTGTATCCGGTCTTCTCCGGAGATAATCTCTTCCAGGCGCTCAGAAGGTACTTGTGTCGAGCTTCGTAATGGAACCGCCATCTTCTTAAAGTGATCTGTGATCGCACGTGATAGAGTTCGTATGAATGGCTCGAACGAACAATGGCTGGTTGCTTCAGCTGTTACTATTGTTCGTGGTCGCGTAACGTCCAGATCGGGCTATATCATGTCACGCTCTACAATCGTGTCATAAATCCAAAGTGTGTGTGAGGTGCTGTTATGACCTAAAGTCAAGTTTGCGCAAATCAGGTGTGAGATGTGCGATGAAGTGAAGCATGTGCTTGCAGCCGTGTTGGGCAGTAGCGTCGTCTTGGCATCAAAAGCGAGTCTGAAGTTCTGAGCATGGCCTTGCATTCATTCTGTCTCCACTAACACGCCCATTTCTTTCGCATCTCAGTTTGACGGACGTACACCTGCCATGCCTGCCAGATTCTCACCGAGCTTCGCTCCTGCAATCTCCAACGGCTTGCTTTCCTGCAACACAAACAGCATTCTGGTCCATTCTGTCCGGCTCTGGTTTATCCATTGATGCATAGTCCCACGCTGAATCGCAACGTCTCCTCGCTTCATGATGCGCTTTTCACCACTGTCGAGCAGCAGCTCCACCTCGCCCTCGAGAACACAGCCGTAGTCGAGGCTCACAGTGCGGTGCATAGTACATTCTGTGTTTGGAGGAATATCGACGTGTCGAAGCACTGTCCCGCCTGATACCACCAGGCCTGGCGGGCTTTGCAGGAACTTCTTATACACCCTGAGGTCCTGGTTGCCTGTCATGTCGACTGGAAATCCTTTAGTGGTGTAGCTGAGGGCGAAAGCGATGCCGTCATCGTTAGCTTTCATTTTGCTTTCTTCGTCGAAAGCGTCGCTGAAGATGGCTTCCCCCTTCTCATTGTGGCCTGTGATATAGCGGTGAATCTTTGGTAACGCGCCCGTGTGAGCCATCTTTCATTAAAGGGATTTGATTTTTGTTGGATCACACAGTCGGTCTTTTGCTGTCGGCGATAGCTGAAGCAATATAACTCCAATCGTTTGATGAGACACAGCCCATCTCGGCACCCTGGGCTACTTAATGATTCCAATCTAGCACTCCCTCACCCTCGATTCGGGGAGCCGAAGCCCGGAATCCGGAGAGCGGAAACTGCTCCAGGTTCCGGAACGGATCGCTCATATTGTGTGGGTACCTGCACGTTCGCATCAACATTCTGCATGTACACCGCCAGCAGTCCTTTTACACCTGCTTGCTTATTAGCTATGTTCGTTTTGGTAGTGTAAACAGTCTATTTGATTGGCTGCGGCTTTTAGGTTGAGCAACAGCCTGATGCAGCATAGACGCTTAGTAACAGTAGGGCAATTACCTTGCTTTCGTTCGTACGACATGTTGAAACGACTTGCTACGTTCGCTGTGGCCATAACGATGTCCACGGCCGTGAAGCACACGATAACTACCCCGCAGATCGCATCTCCAAGTGCAGCCTTGAGGTGTATTTCCAACCAATCGGCCTTCATCCTTGGCAGATCATGTCTTTGAACGTCCCTCTAGAGCACGCTTCCAACGTCATACCATAGATATTATGACTCTTCATCAAACACATAAGGCATTGAGCCGAGGGCGTGTGTGAAGTCGCACAGCAGTAACATCATTCAGTATGGCACACACAGAGCGAGAAATTGAGCTCGAAAACATGAGTATTCGAAGTCACCTACCCCCAGTTCGTCACACTATAGAGCAACAGCAGACAGCCGAGGAGATTGAGCAGGTATCGTTGCCACCTATAGATAGAGGCAGAGAAGCTTGGCTGGTTTTGGCCGGATGCTCATTGATCCAAATTCCTGTATGGGGTAGGTTATTCTTTCCCTAATTGTGAAGATACATAGCTCACAAGGCCGTGGGATATTCTCTTGCCTTTGGTGTGTTCCAAGAGTACTATGGTAGTCACCCAGAACAGCTCGCTGGCGGTACTAGCAACGTTGCAGTAATCGGAACTACCATGACCGTACGCGACGACTACGACAGATTACCAGTACAAACATACTGATTGACGTAGGGTATCATGTATCTCATCTCGCCTTTCACTTTCACAGTTCTCACTCGGTGGCCTCGTCTACGCCGCTGGTTTGGACCAATCGGCCTCATCCTTACCGCGGTCGGTTTCTTGATGTCTTCGTTTGCGACGAAGGTGTGGCAATTAATCGCAACGCAAGGTGTCGTGTGTGCCCTCGGTTGTGGTCTACTGTTCACGCCTACGACGTTGTATCTTGACGAGTGGTTTGTGAAACGGAAAGGACTCGCCTACGGTGTCATGTGGGCTGGCAAGTCTGCTGCTGGCGTAGCCGTGCCTTTTGTGATGGAGACGTGTCTGCAGAGACTTGGGCCTTCGACGACGCTACGGGCATGGAGCATTGCAACGGTACGTAAGGTTCCTACAAGCGTCTGTGTCGAGATTTGACTCACGATTTCAACAGGTATTGTTCTCGGCACCGCTTCTCTACTTCCTTAAGCCGCGAGTTCCAATTTCACAATCCGCAGCCGTCCGTCGCATCAGCTTGAACTTTATTCATCTGCCTTCATTCTGGATGCTTCAGGTTGGCAATGTCCTCCAGTCTCTTGGCTACTTCTTACCTTATACCTACCTTTCCACCTACGCTGTTCAGCAACTCCATGTCTCAACTACTATGGCTACCACCCTCCTTGTGTTGATTAATGTCACCTCAATTCCTGGCGGCATTATTATAGGAAGCCTTGGCGACTACCTGCATATCACGACCACAACCCTGATCTCGACACTCGGGTCCGCATTGGCAGTATTCTTATTCTGGGGCTTTTCGAATCAGACTGCGCTGCTTGCTGTTTTCAGCATCACCTACGGGTTCTTTGCGGGTGGATTTAGTTCGACATGGTCTGGAATTCTGCAGGAGCTGAAGACTCAAAGTCCGGCACTGGATACAGGATTCATCTTTGGACTGCTCGCAGGCGGTAGAGGGATCGGGAATGTGATAAGTGGACCTTTGAGCGTGGCGTTGGTGACAAGTGATGGATGGATGAAGGATGGAAACAGCTGGGGCTACAACGGTCAGTATGGTGGAATCATCTTGTTTACCGGGATTACGGCACTGCTAGGGGGCTGGGGAGCACTGGAGAGAGTGAAGTGGGTTTGCACAAGATGAGTAAACAGTATTGATATAGTTGTTGGCGTAACAGGATGGAAAAGAAATTGCGATTTTATTCATTACTGCTCTACATCGGGTATGCCGCAATTTGTGGCCTCTCAGAGCTTTAGTTTAGTAGTGAACGAGCTCAGCGTCAATGGTTTACTGCTGTTTCTCCGATTTGATGGTTGTGATGGCCCGGGCCCCGAAGGGAAGCGTGCAAGTGGAAAGTGCACAACATGATGCTTACGTCGCTTCCTCGAGCACTGAGAGGTCCCAGCCATCTACATCTGCTCTTCACGATCTTTAAAGTACAGCAGTGTAACTTAGCATGCGATGCTCTCGTGTGCGTACGGCCTCGCCCACGCTCATGTCCGCACCCAGATTCTCCACGGTCCCTCATACTCTTTCGTTGCCATAAAACGCCTTCTGTAGCTTGTCCAATAGATCCCTGGTCTCTTGTACGATATTGAAAAGCCATGCTGACCGCCTCGGCAGCATTCCAGCTCTTGAGACGTCCAGCCACGAACCGAAACTGACGAATGTCTCTCGCTAACGTCAGAAGGCCGTTCAGGTACGACGGTGAGAAACATCGGCAAGCTCAGTGCGACTACAGAGTCAGCATGATTCATATCGACGTTAAGTGCAATTGGACTACTCCACAATGTACACGAATTCGGGCTCGGCTTTTCCGATAGTGCCAGAGACCCGGGACGTGATGAAAGACACTACCGATATGCACCAAGGCAAGGGCGGAAAAGATACCATTTTGTCAAACGAAACAAACAGCAGATTCAGTCACGAGGGAACTCGAATTGGTGAAGCTCTCAACTTGTCACCGTTTGTGTAACACCAAGGCGACAAACTAGTTGGAGCAGACACTGTCTCCACTTTCTGTCAATGTCGGCCTGAGCCCTCAGGCGACGAAGAGGCACTGCATGACATCTGGCCGTTTCCCAAATCGGCGAGCGCCTAACCCGAGCCTGGATGCAAGGCAGTAGTCACCGTAGTACAATGCGGGAGCGGTGTTGCGCAGAACGCGCTGATGACATGCACATGGACCCGAAGCAACCGTTGAAAATGCAAATGGCGAGTCGATTTTCGCAGGGACCACATCGAGCACGAGGAAGCGCCGAACAGATGGCAGAGTGGGCTCGGCGCGTGGAGTCTAGCAAGGCGCTCATGCTCTCGACAATTCTGGTAATGTACGATGACGATGAGAAGTTCTGCTAGGCGTTCTCGAGGGTGTCGGTGAGTTTGGCAACTCGACAGTAAAATGCCCTTGAAGCATCGAGTTACCAGGGCATGCCGGTGAGGCGAATACCGCGGGCTGCCCCTGGCCCGAGCAGCATCTGCGACTTGGAAGACTGGCAGTCATGGAGCCGTCAAGCGTGTATTGTTGGATCGCTCCATGGCGGCGGCGAGCACAACAGCGACTCATGCTAGACTTCTGACTTCACCGTGAAGCACTGCGTCTGCAGCGGCTGGCGAGTCGCTCAGCTCGTCCAGCACGAGCACGACGAAAAGCACATTCAAGACTCGACGTTGGATATTTGCTTGTTGCGGCAGCATCCTTCGCACTCCCCTCCTCCGCACGCTGATCCTGCTGGACCCCAACCGAGTCTAGCTGCTATTGGATGCTTATCATGGAGGGGTTGCCTCGATAGGCGATGCTGGACGCCGAGACAGCGCGACCAACTCGGCCCATTGCGACACAGCTGGTGAGGCGCACTCTCACTGGCTGTGGCAGGTGAGGCGTGTGCAGGCGTGTGCATGCGTGCGCTGAACTGGCTGGACAACAGACGCAGTGGCGGCCTGCCCTGGTCAAGCGACGCTCATGGTGTCAGAGCGGACGAACCCAGCCCCATCGCTCTCAGCATCCACGGTGAAATGATTTTCGTCGCTAGCAGAGGATCCTCCCACGCAGCTTGACTCTCACCCACAATCACCTCACCTCGAGCACGGCATCCGACATGTGCCCACCAGGGACCCACGTCCAAAACACTTCTCCATCAGGGTTTTCGCAGTGGTGAGGTGCGAATCGCGCGGGCGGACTACTGCAGCGCCAGCAGCGCTACCGTCGACCATAGGCAGATCGAGACGCTTATTGGTGTGTGGGGCTGCCCTCACCGACTTTTGGCAGCTGCGTGGCCCGTGCCCGCCTCTGTTACCCTCTGGTCTCCTCCAGGTCTGCAGTGCGGTTTGTGCTTACACCGCTCACCATCAGCTCAGAGCGGCTGAGCACACTCACACTCGACCATCTACAACCTCTCCGTGGCCAAACATGGAGAACCATCAGCACATAGACTTCGACGGCACCCTCTACGGTGTCGAGGGAGGGTTTGACCCAACCTACGACCCCAACCGCCAGACGTATACCCAGTACCAGACGTGGCCGCTGCCAATCTCCCCCGGCGCAATGCCGCACCAGCAGCAGCACCAGCAGCACCACCAGCAGCACCACCACCACGACCCGAACCAGCACCAGCAGCACCAGCACCAGCAACACCAGCAACACCAGCACCAGCAGCACCAGCAGCACCAGCAGCGACGTATCCAGAACGTGGCCGCGACAAGTGCTCAGCACAACGCCATGCCCACAACGAGCGCAATGGCGCCTCTCCAGACTGCCGGCCTAGGCTTCCCTGCAGCCATGCAGCCCATGAACCCAATGTTGGCGACCTGGATGAACATCAACACCGACGGCTTTGCCCAGGACCCTTACATGACACAGAGCGGCATGGGCATGGCCTCGAGTTTCGACGCGACCTTCGGCGGCCAGCTGCAGACATCGCCTGTCGACTTCGCTATCAACCCGGCCCACATGATGTCCTCCATGTCCATGCCCTTCAACATCATGACAACAACAGCCATGGATATGCCGCCTATGCACGCACCCTTCAGCATGGGCGACTTCACTCAGGAGTTCCACAACATCAACCCGCAAGAGTTCACGGCCTCGAACATGGCCACAGGTAGCGTCTCCACCGGATCGCCGGGCGAGCAGTGGATGGAAATCCGATCTCTGTCAAGCAGCGATGCTGGCTGGGTCGACGTCGGCGTCAACCACCGTCACTCATACGACTTCTCCGACACGTCCGCCATCGTCTTTAACCCTGCTCAGTCACTTCACATCCGCACCAACTCGGACTCGACAAATTCAAATCAGTCGGACGTTCCACGCTCAGCCGGCTCCCTTGGCAGCTTCGAGGAGATCAACTTCCCCATGAACTCGCCTGGGTCAGAGAACAACCTATCGCTGGTGCACTCGCACGCTCACTCGGACGACTGCAGCCATGGACACGGACTTCCTCTTGATCACGACTACAGCAACTACATCTCGCCCAACCAGTCTGTCAGCCCACCTATGACGCGCATCGAGCCTGTCGTCATCAAGCAGACTGCCAGTAGTTCAGCCTCCCCAACCTCCTCTGCGGTCAGTTCACCACCAGCCCGCCGAAGGAAGTCGCCTGCTGGCCCCACGAATGCCGGTGCCAAACCCACCAAGACAATTGTCAAAAAGCCAGCCCATACCACCAAGAAGGACACCACCGGCGAAAAGCGTGTAGGCCGGAGACGGGGACCTCTCAGGCCAGATCAGCGTCAACAAGCTCACGAGATTCGCAAGCTTCGCGCTTGTCTAAGGTGCAAGTTCCTCAAGAAGACCTGTGACAAGGGTGATCCGTGCGCTGGCTGCCAGCCATCTCACGCACGTCTTTGGCAGGTACCGTGCACGCGCATTGACATCAAGGACATCGCTTTCTTCATGAAGGACTGGAAGGCCGATTACGAGCGTCACGTCAGCCTTGGCTTTTCCATTGGTAACATCAAGGGCTTCTCACCCCATGAGCGCCCCATCTACGTCACACACGGCTATGGCCACTACCTTCCCATCATGGCCCGTGAGGTATACGTTCGCGACGAGAAGTGCTTTGGCGTCGATTGGCACGAGACCATCACCGGCTCGCATTTTGAGATCAACACTGCGAAGCTTTCTGCTGGCATGGAAGGTGTCTCCCGTGCCATGTTGTCAGACTACCTTGACCGTCACATCGACAGTGGCTTCGAGAACTTTGTCGACGAGTACTTCGAAGGCACTTACTTTGTCACAGAGCTATTGAAGACTGCTTACCGCTACTACACTCGTGAGAAGCTGCCTGTCATTCGCAAGGCTCTCAAGCTCGTCATCGCTTACAACCTGACTCTTCACGTCACCATGGTCGAGGGTCTTGGAGATGAGGAGACTCCTGGCAAGGTTGAGGATTCTTCGTCGAAGTTCTGCGGTACCACCATCGCGCCTGTCATGATCAACTTCCAAGTTAAGTGCGCCCTTGCTGACATGTGGCGTGAGCTGCAGAAGGACGTCCTCGAGGAGCTGTCTTCGTTGTACCAGTCTGTCTACAGCGGTGACAAGTTGAAGAACTGGCCCACCATCTTCATGCTTGCCGCGATTCTTCTCGCGGTCTGGGAATTGATCCAATTCGATTGCAGCTATCGTGTTCCTGACCAGTCTGCTGTCAACAAGTTTTGTTCCGACATGGAGGGTACACCTGTTGGCGTCATCGTCGGCTTATTCTCAGCCATCTCTCAAAAGCTCCCCTCGTTCTCGGAGTGGGATACCCGCAAGCACCACCACTTGCTCAACAGCAATCCGGCAGTGTGCGATGCCATGACAGAGGTCCGCACGCACGTCACCAAATACGGTAAGCTCAGTGTATTATGCCGAAGATCTGACGCGATGCTAATCTGAATATGCAGATACGTACCTGCGTTCGAGATCAGATTGCAAATTCGACCGCGAGGACTTCGACTCCCTGTCGAATAAGTTCTTGTCCAAGCTGGTCATTCGCGCGAACTAGGCTCATCACACCCATCTCGCCACACTTAACTTCAATTTACGGGCCGGATCGTTTCACACCGCCTGTTCTTAACGAGACCTCATCACCGACACCCCGCAGCACACTCTCACAACATCCCTATGATCAACGACTTACGCGTCCGATGTTTGCAATGTACGGTTGACGACACTACTAAAACGATGAACGGCCTGTTTGCATTTTGCGATTCCCCGGCGTCACGGACGCCATGTTAGCGATCCAACTGTTCAACACTCCCTCAGCAACAACCACCTATTTCTTACGATGCCATGTTCACGGCTGAAACGATGGTCCACGAAATGATGGCCTCAAAACTTTGTTCTTCAAGCGGTCGGGATAGATCCCGCACATCTGAGTATCTTGTTCACGATACCGTGGTTTCTAATGATCATACTTCCAATTTATTGGTTGTACGTTCTATCTGACTCCACTTCTTTTGTTTCTCACGATTGTTTTATCTATGGCATAGCGAGCGAGTCGGCTTTCATTATAGTCACGACCTACCTCATTGGTTCGGTACTGTCAGAAAAGACAGTGACAAGTCTAGGTTTCTTATTTTCTTTATATTCAGATGTATCTACCAACAAATGTTCTGACATTGGGAGCGAGCAATATGACTCAACAGAACTATCATTTCGACACAACTTGCATCCACTGGAGCTGCGGCATGTTCACCAGCCAACCGGTTGGCTCGGGGTTTCTGTCTACAGATTGTATCTGGGAGACGAGTCCGAGGCCGTGCTGAAGCGGTACCATGTTGAAGCGCGCGGCTTCTGACGCAAGAGTGTTACGGCCCATATACGGCCCTGTTTAGTTAGTCTAGATATATGACAGGACTCAGTCCACATTCACACTTCATCAACCTCAAACAGTATGCAATATTGACTCCACATCAGGCTGCCCCTCACGCTCGTCTGAAAATAATCTCGTCTTGAGTCGGCAAACTCCACTAACAAACGCGGCCGCCACCATGGCATGACAAGAGCCGGAGAAATGTATCCGCGCTCTCACCGCTCTTCTCGCCCCTTCCCTTTTTCAACACCCACTGCACCACGTCTCCACTTTGCGAGTTTTGCTAGAGGGCCGTCTTCTAGCCGACCCGACATCGCCCGTCCCCCATCCGGTGAAGATCGAGCTCGAGAACCCTGGATCGACAGCCGTGCATGGCCGGGCCGCAGCGAAATGGCAGATCTCTGCCGAGCGGACTGTGCCAGGCGACCCACATGGAGATGATTGAGTTTGAGCAGCTGGCCGTGCCACATAGCATCGTGTCTTTAGAGATGGGGTGGTTGCTTGGACAGACAGGAACGTGGGAACGCGTGCATTGACAAGCTGCGGCATTTTTGTCTAGGAAGCAAGTAGCATGCAGGTGTCAAACGTCACGACCATCGACGATAGTTAGGTGCATCGCGATTGTGGAGGGTGGTTTGGTGCTCTTCTTTTTTTTTGGACTTGACGGCTGGAAGTGGAGAACGTCGATAGGAGATGGAGATATGGAGTCGCGGTACGACACAGACAGCGTTGAAATTTCGTGCGGCGAACCTCTCACCGTTATTGCGCCACACTTGCATACAAGACCCTCTATGCTTTTTAGCAGCAGGGATAGAGAACCGCGATATGCGGTGCGACGTGGTGATGCTTGGCGCACTGGTCTGAAATAACTTTTCATGGAGGCGAAGACGAGTTGGGAAGGTCAATTGCAGCGTGCATAGGGGCTGATTACACGGATTGAATGGGTTAGAGTGTTGGATGTGTGTGGGTAAGGAGATGCGCGTGGGTGCGTGGGTTTGAGCATACGTTGTGTGTGCGCTGGCGGTGAACGGATGGTAGGTGGTGATGCTGCTGCTGGGATAAAGGGAAGTGCACTTGGTGCTTGCTTGCTTCGTTATTCTAGCCTGACGTGGATGGCAGAAAGTTGAGTCATCGCTGCGCAGGGTGGTACTGTATGGTTTCATCTTTCGTAGGTGACCACAGGATGAAATCAGTGTAATGGGAGAGATAGACGTGCATTATTTGCTCCTCGGCTAACAGCCTTACATGGCGATCGGGAGTATCCCTACAAAGAAGCTCATTTTTGTTAATCGAACATTGGTGCAGCACCATTTCATTTAGCAACACAGAACAAGAACACTGTCACAGCTTGGAGCTACTCAATAGCAGTAATATAGTATCCTTATATTGCTAGGTAGCTCTGATTGAGTAGTAGCAGTGTTGCGTTGCGTGAGAAAACAACACGTTCTAGTGTTATTAAAAGGTGTTCGGTCAACAGAACGAGCCTTTCCGTACAGACCATTGTCACTTCAAAGTCTCCAACTCCTCCACATATCTAGAATCCCTGCCTCTCTTTCGGCGCGTACTTCTCCTCAAGGTATTTCGCATCCTCGTCACTCAACTCATAGTTCGAGTTTCTGACAGTCTCCTCCACCCTCTCCTTGCTGCTCAGTCCAATAATCGGGCACACACCCTTCTTGATGCACCAAGCCGTCGCAATACATGCCATGCTAACGTTGTTCTTCTTGGCGATCTCTTCAACACGGCTAATGGTCTCCTGATCAATTTTGTCTTCGCGCCCATGGACGAGGTTTTCAAGGAACTTATCGGTTTGTGCGCGGCTGGAGGAGCGATCGGACCATGGACGTGTGAGGGCACCGCGAGCGATAGGCGACCAGGGGATCAAACCAACACCAGTGTCTTTGCAGTATGGGATCTGTTATGCGCTGTCAGATCTGTGTCTTGCCGTTGCGAGGGTCGTAGGCTTACCATCTCCCTCTCTTCTTCGCGGTAGATGAGGTTGTAGTAGTTTTGCATGCTGTAAACTCAACATTAGCACACAGTCTCGAAAGAACCTTCGGGATGAGACCTACCTGACGAACTTGTGCCATCCGTTCTTCTCCGCAATGTTCTGTAGTGTTTGGAACTCCCACGCTGCCATGGAGCTCGCGCCAATGTACCTGACCCAACCCTTCTCAACAACATCATTCAGCGCTTTCATGATCTCCTCCCTTGGTGTGTCGCGATCCAGGCGGTGAATCTGCAGGACATCGATGTATGTGCCGAGGCGCTCAACGCTCTTCTCTACAGCGTCGAAGATGTGTTTGCGGCTTAGTCCAACTTGATTGACCATCTCGCCATCGTTGGTGGAGACCGATGCGATTCCGAGCGATGGGTCTTCTTCGTCGACACCAAAGTAGCATTTTGACAAGAGGACGATCTTGTTGCGAGGGATATTATATTGCCTGAGCGCTTTCGCGATGATCTTCTCAGAGATACCGTGGGAGTAGATGTCGGCCTACACGGAGTTGTAAGCTTTGAATCTTGTCTCGTTACTGTAATTTGATGGATTCCGTCCTGTGCGCCGCTTGTACTTACCGTATCCCATGTGTTGATACCATTCTTGTAGGCGTGCTCAAGGATAGGCAACGCGGCGTCTTCATTTAAAACCCAAGGCTGCCATTTGTCGCTACCGAAACTCATAGCACCGAGGATGACCTTAGAGACCTTCAAGCCAGACTTGCCTAGGCTAGCAACAGTCAGTATCGCAGATTTGAGCGGTTGTGATGGCGGGACAACTTACTTGACGTATTGCATTATCGTTTGTTCACCCATTGTTGCAGCTGTGTGCTTTACTTTCCGTTCAGAGCTGAGTAACTGTAAGAAAGATGACAGGAAGGACGGTTCAAAGTCGCAGAGAAGCTTCTTTTACAGTGGGATGCGTAAGCGTATGAAGTCTCTCTAACATGATGTTTAAAGCCGGACTGTGCTGGAGATTACTTACTGACTCCGGAGGTGATTGCGTCACAATGTGGGGTATCTACCGAAGTTACCGACGCAGTCGCTTTGAGTGCGAAGCGTCATCATCATGGTTGGCTAACAACGGCATGATACTATACTGAGATTTGAATAATCTCGCCAGGTAAAGCATAAATCGCAATGGTTTAGTTCACAAAGGATTCCGAGAGATGTCACGGTTGCGCAGAGAGAAAATGTGTTTGAGAGTGAACTCCCAGCCCGTAGGCATGCTTCTTGCATTGATAGAGGTCATCGTACGCAGTGTACGACCTTGTGAACTATGAATAAGTGAGACCACGGCCCGTAAGCCCTGATCGTTCCATGATAACGCCTTGCCAAAACACATCAATCAGACCCAGCTACTTACTGACCACCACGCAGACGAAGCACCAAGTGCAGCGTCGACTCCTTCTGAATGTTGTAGTCGGAGAGCGTGCGACCGTCTTCCAATTGCTTACCAGCAAAGATAAGACGCTGCTGGTCAGGAGGGATACCCTCCTTGTCCTGGATCTTGGACTTTACATTGTCGATGGTGTCACTGGACTCAACTTCCAATGTAATGGTCTTGCCGGTAAGCGTCTTGACGAAAATCTGCATACCACCACGGAGACGAAGCACCAAGTGGAGGGTGGATTCCTTCTGGATGTTGTAATCGGAGAGCGTGCGACCATCCTCAAGCTGCTTACCAGCGAAGATAAGACGCTGCTGGTCGGGAGGAATGCCCTCCTTATCCTGAATCTTTGACTTGACATTGTCGATAGTGTCCGATGATTCAACCTCAAGTGTGATGGTCTTGCCAGTCAAGGTCTTGACGAAGATCTGCATACCACCGCGAAGGCGCAAGACGAGATGCAGTGTGGACTCCTTCTGGATGTTGTAATCGGAGAGTGTACGGCCATCCTCAAGCTGCTTGCCTGCGAAAATCAGGCGCTGCTGGTCCGGAGGAATGCCCTCCTTATCTTGGATCTTGCTCTTGACGTTGTCAATGGTGTCAGATGATTCAACCTCGAGGGTAATGGTCTTGCCGGTCACTGTTGGTCATGTCAGTATGGGCTCATGATAGTCAGCAAGGATGTGGCAACTTACAAGTCTTGACAAAGATCTGCATACCACCACGAAGGCGGAGCACAAGGTGGAGAGTAGACTCCTTCTGAATATTGTAGTCTGACAGGGTACGGCCGTCCTCGAGCTGCTTGCCGGCAAAGATCAAGCGCTGCTGATCTGGAGGGATGCCCTCCTTGTCCTGGATCTTGCTCTTGACATTGTCGATGGTGTCGGAGGACTCCACCTCAAGGGTGATCGTCTTACCGGTGACTGTGGCTATGTCAGCAACTGAAGGCGTCTTCAAATGGCAGTGGCGGCGACCACTACTTACGGGTCTTGACGAAGATCTGCATGGTTGCGGATGTATTTGTGGTGCAGTTGTAGTATGTGGGTGGATTGCAGTGTGTGCGTGAACGTTGTAAGTTGAGTGGTGGAGTAAGGTGTAAGAGAGAGCGAGGAAGGGCGGCGGGCCTGGTCTTATATGGGAGGCAGGCGCAGGCGGCAAGCTGAGGCTGTGACAGTGATGGCAATGACGCTAACCCGAGGTGGCCCCTGCATACCAATGAGATCAGGATATCGGAACATTCGGGCAGGTTCGACCGAAAGCATGCGGCGACAGTCGTTGACTTTGCGGTTTGCTCTTTGTCAGCTCCAGCTCTTACAGAGTCCTGGAATGCTTTTCATGACTATTTCTCGCGTTGAGACAGTCGCTGTCGTTGTGCCACCTCGAGCTCGTTGGCCTGTTCGCAGCAGCTTTCCCCGCTTCCGTTATCGCGCCCCATAATGGCGCGTCTGGCCCCATGTGACGCTTCCTTATCGATCAAACAAGGCAACATCGCCTCCAATCCGGTACTCATGAGCCGACAATTGCAAGCATGTCAAATCAAGCTCTCAAGCCGCTCACCGCAGCTTCAGTGTCAAAACACCTGCTGTGTTGACCAGCCCCTACAACTTCAGGATTTGCAGTTCCCTGTCGCGCGGTAAGACGCCGCGATTGCGGCGTATCGCTGACGTACATGGCTCTGCGCATCTCAGTTGGGCATCGCCAACATACCCTCAGTCATGCCTAGTGGCGAGAGTCATACAATGTTGGGCGAAGACTTTGCGACAGCTTTTGCTGTCACAGAGTTCGTGCGTGGCCGCTTCATAAGCGTCCGAACAAGCTGTACATTGGCTTGCGCCACAACGGCGGGAGCGCGTGGCGGTTGCTGAACCCTCGGTCCAGCATCATGCAGCTTGCTATCACTGGACAGAAGAGCATATGGCTGGTGCAGATTTCTCAAATATGGCGAGATTGTTGTTTGGTTCACTGTAAGCTCTGAGAAGCTGGTGTTAGGTCACGACGTCGTCACCCCGCGTGTGGCTTGTGTAGCCTTGTATTTGAATCATTACACTCATTGATGCACTCGTCGCAGGAACCATCAACAACACACTTCTCACTTACACACGATACTTGAGTACCTGATCGCACAGCTTCGACCCCACACTCATGATGACGACGTCGACACCTACACTCACCAACCCCTCACTTACAGCCGCGGTCTGCAGCCTTGAACATCGCGCATGGGCAGCATTATGCAGCTCCGGCAGCGATCTACTTCCTCTTCTTTCAAGCAACCCAGTCATGATCTTCCCTGGCGACATCATTCTCACCGCGGTCTCTTCCCCGACCGTGCACGAAATGCTGCAAAGCCCTGAGTTCAACCCATGGAGCGACTACAAACTGAGTCACGACGAGGTTGTCCCGCTCGGCAGGGACAGCGCTATGATTTACTACCGTGTAGAAGCGCAGCGTGCGAAGGAGTCGTTTAAAGCAATCTGCTCGAGCGTGTGGGTCTTGGAAGGGCAAGAGTGGAAGATGGCAAGCCATCAGCAGACTCTTATCTGAAAAGAGACATAACCAGGAAACACAACTGGGTTGGACGTCTGACTTTGAAGTTTTGGTCCTGATACCCGCGGTAATGGTACTCTGGAGTTCGGTTGAATGTGTATTGATGACAACGGTGTGGCTGACGGAACGCCCACCAAGCGCAAAAAATTTGCTGTAGGATGAATCGGGCTCGGTACGTGTAACGCACACTTGCAGTCAGTCCGTATACATCGATATTCCGTTTGCATCGCGAATCGTGATGCTTTGATCCCCACATGGCGCATCTACAACTAGCGTCCGTTGGTGACGTATTGATCTTCGACTTTTGTAAAGTATTCAGGAACGCACTGAACAACTACAGTATTTGCAAAATCAATGCTACTTCCTGTGCTCACACGACAAAGGCGACCTTATATTCTCGCGGCGCGCAACATATCTAGAACCATGAATTACGCTGCTGCAGCTGGCGGCTCGAGAGGACCACCAAGGCAACCACGCAATGATGCTGCTATACAAGCAAATCCTGCATCCAACAACCATGCACAGAGATCTAAAAGTCCTCGCCGACGTAGTCCGGAAGGCTCTAAACAAGGACACCAAAAATCTGAACATGTCACTCGGGACGAGCACAAACCCAACACTGGATCTGATGAGGAACTTGTGTATGTGCTTACCCTCAAGCTAACAGACTCATTGGCAAAGCCGATGAATCTGATGCGCGAACAATACTTCCCAAAGAAGCTCAACCGGACGCCTGCTCATCTGACACTATTTCACGCTCTTCCCGATTCGAGATTTGCTGCAATCGACAACGGACTTTCACAACTATCTGCCAGTACGAAGCCTTTCCTCGTTTCGACAGGAAAGCCCTTCCGAATGCGTCTTGGAATCGGAATCAATGTTGGAAAAGGATACAACAGAATGAAGCAAGTACATGAAGACCTCAGATCGCAATGGATGCCTCACCTCAGCGAGCAGGACCAAGGAGGGTGGCGACCACATTGGACGGTCATGAATAAGGTCAACGAGGAGAAAAAGGTTGATGATGCGTTTCAAGCTGTTGAGAGGGAGATGGTTCAAAATATTCAGGAAGGACGAGCAGTTGGCCTGGACCTGTGGCGGTATGACAAGGGCAATTGGATTTTTGCCCGCGAGTACAAGTTTAAGGGGCCTTGAGAGTGGCCGAAGATGGGCCTTGGAGAATTTGGTACCACTAGAACGAGGTTGCACAGATTAATGCCAGGGAGAGTGTTTGCTCGTAGTGTTGGTGGATCGGTGCAGTCGTCAAAGGCGTAATAACGTATGGTTCTTATAACCAGAACGATTCATGGGAACGACTCCTTCGGGCAAAGCTAACGACGATGTGGAGTGGCGACCCGTTACAAAACGGAGCAACTGCGGTCAGTTTTCTATGGCTTTTGCGATACTTGCCGTGAATGGAAAGATGCTGTCGATGCTCCGCGGCGTAGTGTACCCATCGTACATCTGCCGAGAATGAGCAGTTGTTCTACCAATGTTTTGAAACGAATGCTGCAAGTACGAGACAAAGATCTCCCCCAAGGTCATCAACTGCAAGCCATTGTGCATGTTCGAATGTCGCATCTTCATGTTGTTTACGTTTGGCCAACTGTCGGGAATAAGCGCATGTGGGTGCTATTCACAAGGCGTTAGCGTTCAGTGTCCCACAGTTCGATGAGGTTGCCAGTATAGGCAGTATGGCTCCACCGGGTGGCTGTAGCGTGTATTGAGTTTCTTGACCGTTGAGCCGAAGCGTGTGACAAGGACTTCAAGATGCAAGAAGCGACTGACACGAAACAAGTATAGGAGTGGAGACGTTTAGGACAAAGAACACGATAAAGAGCAAGACAAAGGACGAGCAACGTAAGATGGATGGCGCTACATGCGGGCTATAGCCGTTGCCTTTGAATGTCGAAGACTCGAACCCATTGTCGCCCAGAATACATAAACTAGCGCTCGTAACATTGTGTAAGCGCAAAGTGAGCGGCTTTGAGGTTGATGGGTTGCCGCACAAAGATGACGCGCGTCGTAATCAGGATTGTGCGTTCCTTCAAACATTGGGAGGATCTCGTGAGGGTGTGACTAGGATTACCGTAGGAACAAGGCTTCCTGAGACGTCGCAACATGTTTTCTTCCATACAAGATCAATCATGTGTTCTTTGACAGCGGTTGTAAGAAGCAAATTGCATGTGGCTTTCGGGAATCGCGCAGTAACACTTTGACCAGAACAGGCAAAGAAAGCACAGCCACATACCACTGCTAAAGGCGGGTGCTCGGGTGCTCTCCGCTTCGTGACCTAACAAGTCGATCTCGAACGCCTCTAATTTCGGCATGAGGATGCACGTGGGCAACGTCTCAGGGGATCTTGCGCAAGGCGGTGTTTCGAGTTGCAGAGGGAGTGACCAGATGCATTGCTTGTACCTGCGTGATTCTGAAGTTCTGGCGTGATGGTTCTTGGGTTGCAGCCACTGGCCTAGTCTTGCTGGTGTAGCTGCAATGTCACCCTGACTTGACGACAACGATGCTGAAATTAGAAGCGGATAGACCAACAATCACGAGCAACGGGGGCACAATTGCAAGGGGTCGGAGACGTTAGGAGACAAACACGAGGGTAGCGGCCAGGGAGAGGCATTGGTTGGTGAAGAAAGGGGAATTGGTGGACCCCTTCTTGGCATGGGCCACCAAGCTAGGATGCTAGGGATGGCCAGAGTTCATAAGGTCCAGCTGTCCTCACCATCTGCGCTCTTTGACTCTGTCTGCCATCTCTTCGCACGGTATATCTTGTGAACTACTTGTAGTCCACATTGATCGTCTCTCGCTTATCTGCTTCTTGAAGACTCAATTGCTGTCTTCTACCCCTCTACTTGAACTTTCAAGTCGCTTCCTCACGCATCACCACCGCCAACATGAAGGGTAGGTGCAGTCAAAACAGGCGCAAGTCCTAGTGCAAGTAGCTGACAGCCGACATAGCCATCATTCTCGTCGGAGGATTCGGTACCCGCCTGAGGCCTCTCGTATGTGTTCCTGCCGGCGCAATGCTCTTCCACGAGCCCCGCGATTCTTCCATGGCACCACTAACGCCCACCGTAGACCCTCACATACCCTAAGCCGCTTGTCGAGTTCGCCAACAAGCCCATGATCCAACATCAGATCGAGGCTCTTGCCGCTGCTGGCGTCACCGATGTTGTCCTTGCTGTCAACTACCGCCCAGAGATCATGGCTGAGGCCCTGAAGACCGTCAGTATTCCCAGGTTCTACTCCATGAGGTTAACATGCAGCTGACTTTACCACACAGTACGAGAAGCAGTACAACATCAAAATCACCTTCTCTGTCGAGACCGAGCCCCTTGGCACCGCTGGTCCCCTGAAGCTTGCTGAGGCCATCCTCGGCAAGGATGAGTCGCCGTTCTTCGTTCTCAACGCCGACGTTACCTGCGAATACCCCTTCAAGCAGCTTGCCGACTTCCACAAGCAGCACGGTGACGAGGGCACCATCGTTGTTACAAAGGTCGAGGAGCCGTCCAAGTACGGTGTTGTTGTCCACAAGCCTAGCCACGCCTCAAGAATCGACCGTTTCGTCGAGAAGCCTGTTGAGTTCGTGGGTAACCGCATCAACGCTGGTATCTACATCCTCAACCCCAGCGTCCTGCAGCGCATCGAGCTCCGACCCACATCCATTGAGCAGGAGACGTTCCCTGCTATTTGCAAGGACGGCGGTCTGCACTCGTTTGATCTTGAGGGCTTCTGGATGGACGTTGGACAGCCCAAGGACTTCCTCTCTGGTACCTGCTTGTACCTTTCTTCGCTGCAGCGCAAGAACTCCAACCTCCTCACCTCGGTTTCTGAGCCCTATGTCTACGGCGGTAACGTCATGATCGACGAATCCGCAAAGATTGGCAAGAACTGCCGTATTGGTCCCAACGTCACAATTGGTCCCAACGTTGTCATCGGCGATGGTGTGCGTCTCCAGCGTTGCGTGTTGCTAAAGAACAGCCGTGTCAAGGACCACGCCTGGATCAAATCGACCATTGTTGGCTGGAACAGCACCGTTGGCAAGTGGGCACGTCTTGAGAATGTGACCGTCCTTGGTGACGACGTCTCTATTGGTGACGAAGTCTACGTCAACGGTGGTTCAGTTCTGCCGCACAAGTCCATCAAGCAAAATGTCGACAGTAAGTTTACTATGTGGAAACGTTTTACATGGTTTGCTAATTTGCATCAGCTCCATCGATCATCATGTAAGCATATCTTACCACTTCGATTTACACGATTCTTCATCGACCGGACGCGACCGACGTACGACTTTTAATCATACTCTACTTTCTTGTATATTCTGCGATGCAGATCCTTCACGTTTTGCGAGCATCTGCATATAGAATGCAGGTGCCACATGTTTGTTCTCTCGACTCTCAGCATCGTTCATCAAAAGCGCGTGGGGCTTGGCTGGGGTTCACTGGTTTATGGGTTAGGAAGTGCGTGTCTACGGATCGTGCCGGGTGCTATATTGGGGCTTTTGCAGCGTTTACATTTTCTGGGCAGCATTGACGAAGGTTATGCTGCGACAACCAAACAGACGACCATCTGTGTCGTACATAGCGAGATACATCCCGCAATGAAAGAGATACCCTGACATTTCCGAATCTGGATATGCCTTCTCCGTGCCGCAAGAATGAGGCAAGTCGAAAAATCTTACAGCCAATGGTCTAGCCGTTTGACTGCCATGTGAATGTCCGAAACACTTCAATTTATCCCATTTAGCGGATGCCAACATTGCGACGTTTGTTTTACCCGTGTAAAATCATGTTCAGTCATACTCAGAGACACGCTTGTCTCATGAAGATTTCGGTCAACCTGCAAGCCTTTGTTTGGGGGAACGAGGTACCAAAAAAATCATGGTCTCAAACAGCTTGCTGTAAAGTATTGGACCAAATTCTAGCTCATCAGAGTAGTCCGATAACGGGCTGTAAGTATACCAATGACAACCACCTCTATTCAACGTTAAGCTCAGTCTGTCGTGAGAACTGACCTTACTAGGTAGTGGCGCCGGCACCCTCCTGGGTGGCCTTTGGTTTGACTCGATCATGTGTTCTCCATCATTTTTGCCAATTTGTTTGCAAGATACGGCCGTGACCTCGACAACTTACTTCATATACCTGTACACTACATTCACGTATGGCTTCAATCCTTGCTTTCCCGCAAGAAGACTCCCGTATGGATGCGTCAGGAGCTGGGAAAGTAATAATAGGCGCTGAAAGGACTTTGTCCAAAAAATAACATTGTGAGCCGCACCAGTCACGTTACTCCACTTTCACTGTATGTATCTGCTAAAGGTCATAGCGTCTTGAACTAGAGCCTCGATTCAGCGCTCTGCACTCATAATGCTCATGACTTTCCTCCGATCGCCGCACAGTGCCTTGTAACCGCTCAACTGCATGCCAGGCTAAGCATCTTGACTGTCTCAATCCCTTGATATATCTTGCGCTCCTGTAGTCTTTCCCAGCTCCAAGTACTTTTACACGAAGTACTCGCACCTCCATACGCCTTATGCGAATTTCACGCCATTATTGACATCAATCGGCCGGCGCAAGTGCTATTACACTTCACTTACAACCGAAGGTTAGTACTTCACTAGACAACACTACTTCTTCGGCACATCTACTGACCAGTCCTAGTCCTGTTTATCTTTATAGCAGTATCTGATAGTCTACACACGAAATGTCAGTCACTGGCCTGCCCTCGCGCTGCGCGCAAGCTTGTACGGCGACCACAACTATGACTGCCACTGTTATCAAAAGGTGTGTTGTTCGGTTTCAGTACTATGATTGTTCTCTAACTTCATTCCGAGTGACTCCACGTCCTCCTCAAGTACACAGTTGCATAAAAAATCTGCTACCACGTCTGCTTCCTTCAAGTCTTCCGCGCCAACCACACCACCAACAAGCATAATTCGAGTCCCTTTTGACTCCAAGGTTGTGTGCCCTACTACTATCGTTATACCCGATACC
Source organism: Neodidymelliopsis sp. IMI 364377 (assembly GCA_027946375.1). NCBI lineage: Eukaryota > Fungi > Ascomycota > Dothideomycetes > Pleosporales > Didymellaceae > Neodidymelliopsis > Neodidymelliopsis sp. IMI 364377. The sequence continues at coordinate 60,338 of JAPEUT010000119.1, forward strand.
CCTGACCACGGACACATGACAACCTCCTGGCGGCACACCAGCAAAGCAGTATTGATTAGCCTGATGGTTGCTCAAGCAGCTCTGTACTTGCTCTTGCAAGACAAGAAACTGTACTATACCACAGCCACTTTCCTCCGTCTCGTTCTTGGGGATTACAAGACATTCCTAAGTCTTTCAAATTTGGGCTTCTTCTCTATTTTGCCGATCGCTCGGCTCACTATATGCCGATTACTGCAAGCTACGCCCACTATCTACGCCGCTTGCATCATTCTATATATTGTTTTCGACGGTTGCGATGATATCTTCGATGCATCATACTCAGAACACCTGCCATTGTTTGAGCAAAGCAACCTGCCCTGTAGAAGCCATTGTGTGGTTCAGGATTCACAAAAGGCTACGAAGGGCCAGGAGTTGCAGCTCTTGCATAGTCCAGATCAGCAACAAGATGAAGATGCGAAGCCTCTAGCTGGCTTTTACGAATCTTCAGAGATTGTCCTATCTACGACTACTGCCTGCTCTGGCGCTCTTCCTTGTTCTCCGCTTGACGTTCGAGATGTATTGAAAGGATTGTCTGATCTGGTCACCCTGCATGAAGTATCTAAGTCTGAAGATACCCTGCAGTGGATCGACCGGCTCTTCAATGGCTTCGACGCTTCAGCACAACAGAAGCTTCCTGGTGTGATGAAAAAGCTTGACAGCATGATGAAACAACAAATGACGACTACAGAGCGAAAATGGTACCCTGCTTTTTTCGAAGGCCCTCTAGACAGTGTTCGAGTATCAAAGCGTTTTGCTGGTCTCCAGGGTGTCTTCTACGTCACAGACCAACAACAGCCTTCTTACACCCTAGACGAAGATAGCGAGTGTGGTTGGTCAGACGATCGGTCGGTTGCAGGAGATAAACTCGACATTGACTGGATGCTTTACTTGTCTTCGAAGACATTTCCAGACGAGCTCATGCAGCAACTCATCGCTGCTCCTCACCCAGATGCTAGCCTGGCTAGATACGAGCAATCTGGTCTCAACATCATGGGGGAATATGTTGAGTTGCAGTGGCACATATACAACAACCCAGAAGGTTCCTTTGGCAGCCTCAACCAGGTCTGTGCTTTCCAAAAAGCTCGTGCACAGCGTCACCGACCTGCTTGTCCACAGGATCTACGTTGGTCTTGCGATCCCAACTCCAATTCGAGGCCATATCTTACTGGCAAAGAGATGGTCATCATTAATGAAGGCGTATGCGACTACATTGCAGAGTGTGATGGAGAGTTGAGCGACTTCATCGCCTATCTGCGAAAGAGCTCCGACCACATGAAGGCGGAAGCTACAAACCCGGTTCCGCATTGGGTAGATCAGATCGACCAAAACGATCTGCTCGACCCTCATGACTTCGCCCCGTATGCATGTGGTGGCAAAGCCATGGAAGAGCTTTTGTTGTACCGAGAAGAGAGTGAGCCTGGGTACCCAACTCAGGAATCATCCACATCCTTTTTCGAGCCGAGCTTCCTGAGTGTAGACGTGCTCGATGAAGAGTACGATCGTAAGGAGCAGGAAAAAGAAGCTCTTCTCATCGATATACCACCACGATGTCGAGAGATAGTTCAGGTGTGTGATGTGCATGCAGTTCCCACGAACAACATCTGGGTGCTCATCGATTCCTGTTTCGAGGACCCTAACAGGCGCATCGTTCCAGAATGCGGCTCACTTCCGGTACCTGGTATGCTAACTCGCACGTCATACCCTCCTGAATTCCACATCACCCCCGGTTTCCTCCAAGTCCCTTTCGAGCGCCTTGTCCCTCGCTGTGAGCACGGTCATTTGCATCCTCCAGCACTCGAGTTCTGCCCCGAATGCTTTCCCTCCGGTCAGCATCGTGACTGCCTGGAGTGCGAAAGTCACCCGGTCCTACGCAAGAAGAAGGGATGCGACTTCGCCCTTGCCGAGTTCCAGGAGCTGGAGAATCGTAAGCAGCAGCATGACCAAGACCAATTCGCTGCGGCGTATCAGGCAACGCGGGTCAACAAGTACTTACAGCAGTTTGAGATACAGACTGCTTCTCAGTGTCTGGTTTATCATTGGTAGTTGTGACAGAAGTCGCTAGCCTTGTGCCTGCTGGACAGGTTACTTATCTTTACAATTCTTCTTTCCTCTGATATACATTGTTGTCACAAGGCTCCCATCAAACACACGATGTCTGTACACTATTTCAAATTCAATGGATACCAATTTGGGAAGATACATACTCTTAGGCGTTACAGGAAGGAAAATACCCAAGATCTGATTACCGTCTTAACACTCAGGTACATTTAACATCGAGATGAACGATACCCAGTAATGCGATTAAACAAGACATTGGTCATATGCTACCCATCCACAACGTCTGGCGCTGTAACCTTGTTAGCCACCAGAACTCTTCTCAAAGACAAGACAACCCCACATCTCAACTCTTGCGCCCGCATCGAAGAGCGCTCCAACGTCGTAGCCGCACACACATCCTCACACCCAAGCAGTCATCCCCAACCACCCCCACGCAGCTATCAGCAACCCACTGCAACCTCTAAATACCGCCTTCTCTGGTACTCCCTCTTTCCAGCACACCCAAGCATCAATAGCGCCCACCCAGCCCCCCAGCAACACAAGCAGTGTATCCACAACGTCCAACTTGCCCTGCAAGTAAAAGGTCCACAATGCGAGCCCAATGCATGTAGTACGGCCCATTCCTAGCGTCATGATTGCCTGAGCCTCTTTGGAAGTGTGAATGCGTGCTGGAAATCCCATTTCGCGGATTGCAGATTGTGGGTTGTCTCTAGAGAGGCCACATGACGCCGAGAGTTAGAGCAGTGGCGACAAACAGAGTAGGCAAGTGAGTGTAATTGAACGTTGGCATTTTGGAGATTGGGTTTGTGGCGTTGAGTTTCGGTGTGATGAGTGGTGGTGTCGTGAGATTTATTAGACCTCGGAGTTAGTGCACAGATCATTACATGCAGGGCTGCGATGTGGTAGGCGCTTTTTGGGGGCCGATTTGGATGCTTTGGGGGCCTTAGGCTCTGAAACACCCCGACGCGTTGGTGGTGAACATCTTAAATCTTTCTCAATAAGTCTATTTGTGAACACATTGATACTGGTGTCGTGAAAGAATTCGCCACTGTGGAATTTTCGCTTACTTGTTCTCTTTGCCAAACACCTTCTCAAGTTCCGAGCAGACGGCATCTGTAACTTCCTTCGTATTCGAGCTTCCTCCCAGATCTTTAGTGACAATACCGCGCTCAGTGACTGCTTCGACAGCTTTCATCATCTTGTTAGCAGACTCCTCCTCGCCGAGCCACGTTAGCATCTCTGCTGCTGTCCAGAATGTGGCAACTGGGTTAGCAACGCCCTTGCCGGTAATATCGAACGCTGAGCCGTGAATTGGCTCGAACATGGATGGGTTCTTCCTGGTAGGGTCAAGATTGCTAGTAGGTGCGATGCCTATGGAACCAGCCAGGGCAGCTGCGAGGTCGGACAGGATATCAGCGTGCTGCTGCGATTAGTGTACGAGCTTGTGAAATTAAAACCTGGTGACTTACGAGGTTTGTAGCAACAATCGTGTCCAGAGATTTGGGATCCAGTACCATGCGGCAAGTCATAGCATCGACCAGCATCTTGTCCCACTTGACATCTGGGAAGTCCTTTGAGACCTCAAGCGCAATTTCGTCCCACATAACCATGCCGTTTCTTTGTGCGTTAGACTTGGTGACTACGGTCAGGAACTTCCTCTCCCGTTTCTGTGCGAGCTCGAACGCAAATCGGATCAGTCGCTCGATGGCGTGACGTGTGAATATGGAAACTTCTGTGGCTGTCTCCCATGGTTGACCTCTGTGCGAGCGACCGCCTTGTCCAGCATACTCGCCTTCGGAATTCTCGCGAACGATTACCCAGTCCAAATCACCATGCGAGGCGTTTCTGAGAGGTGATTGAGTTCCACGGAAGATTCTGGTAGGGCGAACGTTGGCATATTGCTGAAATGGTTGACAGATGGCTAATCGCAGGCCCCAAAGGGAGACATGGTCGGGTACATCTGGTGCTCCAACAGCGCCGAACAAGATGGCGTCATGCTGTCTTAACTTCTCAAGACCACCATCTGGGATGTATTTTCCAGTTTTCTTGTAGGTGTCTGAGCTCCAATCGTATTCTTCAAATTCGAGCTCAAATGAACCATCGAGCGAGACAAGCTTCTTTAGCACTTGTACAGCGGCATTGACGACTTCGGGACCGATACCGTCGGCGCCCATGGTCGCAATTGAGTGCTTCCTCTGCGTTGCAATCGGAGACATTCTGGCGGTACTTGCTTTGTACTTGGTGATAAGACAAGAAGAGGATGTGTAGCTTGTAATTGAGGCTCGAGAGGTAGTGGGTTATGATTGACTAAAATACTGGTACTGTACGTACTTCTCTATAGTTCGCCTCCCCTAGTCGGTCGGCTACTGGTGCGTAGCGGGGATTGCGGAGGAAGAAAGGCCGACGCGAATGCGCTCGAAGACAGCGCACTTTCTTACTCCGGCTATCGAAAACTCCGCCGCTCCACCATCCACATTGCTGCCCCGGCAAGTGGACTACGTGGGTAGTAACGCAAAGCTTACCTGTCGTGGAGATCCTGGCAGTGAGGAGCATGCACCAAACAAATTGTGCAGTGTGAACAAGAACAGCAACTGCGACCAATCAGGTGTTTGAGGTCGACAACTTACACAAATTTCATCTCGCACGACTCCATCTGCACGCCCAGGGTACACATGGCAAGTGGAAGTCTTGAAATGTTGCAATATACGTTAATAGTTGACAGGCTCTCAACCCAATTGCTTGCGACAACTGTAGGTCGAAGAAGTGTAAATGTGACCGGCGAACGTCCGTCTCCATTGCCAGTGTTTAGAAAGGATCTTGCTAACAAATTGTAGTCCGTTATGCTCTCAGTGTCGAGCTTCTTCGTTGATCTGTCGTTATCAAGAAGGCGGAAAGCGAGGGCTGCCGATCGCGTACATCAACAGCCTTGAGAAGCGCCTGCAGGAAACCGAGTCTGCGTTGTACGCGGCTATGCTGGCGCTCGACGAACACAGAAATGTCAAAGCCAGTAATTTAGGCCTCTTAAAAGCTCCGCGTGAGCTCTCAAAGACCGAACGACAGGATGACTGGAAGCGGCTGCCTCTCCAGACGCCTGAACAGCTTGCCCTGTGGTTTCAAGACAAACAAGAACAAGCGATCCCCTCTGAGCCAGAATTACCACACATCCCTTTCCCAGGAATTTCAACGCTTCAACCCATTGACTCGAGAGGCATACAGGATGCACGAATGGCTCTACCATTACCGCACACACCCAGTACTGACCATGCTCATTCGCCACTGTGTCCTGAGTCCACTTCGTCGACCCTATCCAGGAGTATAAATGAGCAACTCAGAGGTATTGATCCACCTCAAGCGCCTAACACCTCAGCGTTGCCTTTCAAAACGACTGGATGGCACAATTATTTCTAAAATGCTATAATATGACGTCATAACAATTGGGTAGTGCAGCGTCGACGACATGTTGGCAACAGATGAAGACTTTCTCGCTCTACACTCTCATCGCATTGGTTGGCATTGCTGAGTTTCAGCAGTCGTGTTAGGCAAAGCGCCGCTAAGAGCGGGGTTTATTGTTTGCAGGACTGGACCCGCCGACCCTGGCTCTTGAATGTCCGCAACAACAAATTCAATTTGAATCGATATGGAACACGGAGATGGCCAAACCACTCCCGGTCCTTCTCTGGACAGTGAGAGACCTTCAAAGAAAAGACGGACGTCAATGCATCCTCCTCGTGAAGTGGGTTTAATGCGTAGTGTTCCTGGGGACAAGCTCTCGAGTTTCGTTGGTAGCGCGAGCGGCATCTACTTCATTCGATCCGTGTACGGTGCTATCCGCGGTGCTCACCCATCGGCTTCAGCGCAGATCGAAACGCCCGAAAGCGATCATGTTCCAGGAGAAGACGATTATTTACCCTCGTCAACCCCCAATGCCCCGGGTCGAATTTGGAGAGACGATGAGACTACGGATAGGGACTTGTCGTCCATCTCTTTCCAAGAACTCGTTGAATGGAGCGGAAGCTACTTTGCAAACTGGCACCCGTTCTACCCGTTTTTGCATGCTCCAAGCATACTGGAGCATTTCGAGAAGCTTCCTCAAACCAACGACCAAATCAGGAACGGTCTACCAAGCTTTAAGATGACTATAGTACGATCCATCATGTCTATATCACTCGCAGATCGCCGGCAGTCGCAAGGTCTGGAAGCGGCAAGATATCCTACGGGATTGGTTTTTCAGTCATATGACGAAGCAGTAGATTGTCTTCAGCATGTTCTATCGAGGCCAACAACTATACAGTCCTTACAAGCCGCAATAAGTGTACAGTTGTTTCTCGTTTCTATGCTCCGACTGAATGCTGCGAGCCGTCTTGGCGGTCTCGTCATTCGCATGGCACTGCAATTAGGTCTCCACCGTTGTCCTGCACGTTTTCCGTCTTTCTCACTTGGCGAGAAGGAACATCGACAAAGAATCTTCTGGTCATTGTATGCGATCGATCGCTTCATATGCCAATCCATGGGTCTACCTCTGAGTCTTCATGACGATGACGTTGACGTGTGCTACCCAACTGCTGAGCGTCATCCAGGTAGTATGCACCACGCTGGTGAGTTAATTGGTGATCGTCTAATATGTAGCTTATTCAAAGACAGATGGAAGGTTACGACTTACTAGTCTCTTGGCTCGACAATACACAGTACGCGGCCAGATCATAGAGTTACGCAACAAGTCTCTTCACTATGTGCAAAAAGACCCTGACAAAGCGACTGCTATAACAGCCAGACTCGCTCACTGGTGGAACGAAGTGGAAGATTTCCACGACACAGAGGATGATCAGAGTGCGTCGGCATACCATCGTACGGTTTTGACAATGCTGAAGCATGAGTCTATCATATCTTTGAACCGACCAACCCTCGCTGCTTCCCGCCAAGGGCATGCATATGACGCTGCTTTACAGCAGTGTATAGGCTCCGCAAGAGCTATCATCACGATACTGCATAAGGCCATCAAACCCAGGAACGACCGTGAGACAGGGAGTGAGGCTTTAGCATTACTATGGCCTTCCTGTACGTGGGCTGTCTGGATCAGCACATTCATACTCTTTCACGCCGCCAGCAGCCATCATGTGTCGGCCGGTATCGTATCTCGGTAAGTAGGGTCATTGAGGTCTTCTTGAAGCCATTTAACGATGTTTACAGGCTCGCTGACAAAGCACTTGACATACTTCATCACCTCTCGCGGAGAGGTAGCGTTTGGCCTGAAGCTAGCGCTACTGCAGTACGCGATCTACGCGATCGTATAACTCAACGGCCGTCGAGATTTCCAGCAACGACCCAGTCTTTTCCCAGTTCAAACGAAACGGACACGAGAGCCCCTCAGACGTATGAGCCGAGCACAGTACCATCGCGTTATACAAATACCAGCAGATCTAACCATCAGCCCAACGAATCGTCTTACGAGCCGAACCAAACAACATCGAGCACCGGATTGCCTCAAGATCACCCCAGCTCGTATACGGAGCAGTCAGCCACAGGCAGACCAGCCGCGGTTGACAATGGCTCTAATCAGCACTCAGGACATGGTTTACAAGCAGAAAATACTCGACCTTCAGAGATGCCGTGCAACAACACCAATGCCCCACTCTTTGACTTTGGGAGCTCAGAATGGAGCGACTTTATCCAAGCCAACGAGACGCTCGACTCGAGCGCAATGCTTCCACAGGTGGACAGTACCGATCCTTACATTGGATTTGACATTCCCTTCTGGCTTGGGCAAGATCAGTACTGGGATATGTTGCACGACAAAAACTAGACATTGCATGCAGAACACTAGTCTTTCGAAACTTCACGCTTGCATTGCGTGTGTTCTGTCCTTAAGGCAACGTTTGCGCTACGCTTTGCTGCTGAAATCGATTGTTTCCAAGCTACCCTTATGCTGTGACAGCATGCTATAGTTTTGGAGGGCGAGCAGTTAGGCTGTGCGAGGCTGAAAAGCTATCTTCTTCGAATGTCGCATACAAAGACAAGACTCACGTTATTAAGAACACATGAACGAGGCGGTTGGTGACTACAAGTTTCTTTGAGAATAATAGTAGTTGTTAAATCCTCAAGAACAGGTGAAAAGTAAGCGTGGCGTCTTGAACAGCAACATCGAATTAATATTATAGTCTAGAAGGAACGTTAACTTTGTAATCTCTTAGCAATTACTTGTAGGATTCAATATTGTAGTTACAAGTATTCCGTCTGTAAGAACAATTTGAGGTTGAGAATGGCTGGTCAAAGCGCTGGGCTTTGCAAAAAGAAGGCCATAAATCCGTCCCCACCAGAGGATCGAACTCCCACGAGAAACACAAAAAAATGGTAGCTTCTCTTTGATTGAGCGTGTCATCCTTAGTGCAGGGGCCATGCTAATCTTCTCTGTATCGTTTCAATTGACCATTTGTCCGAAGACGAGGTTAAGATGAATGTGTAAGTCTATATTATGATGAAAAAAGTTTCACGTCATGGTCAGTGCGTTCGGGGCGCATCTGAGGATCTTCACGTGGGCGGCAAGAGATGTGAACGCCTAGCAATTCCAAACAAAGCCAGGCTATGAGGAAGAAAGGTGGAAAGATTATGGGAACAATATGCCGCAAAGTGCATGGTGGACAAGAAGTGTTATGCTTGAAAGATGCATGAATTTTACCCCTCCATGTGCGTGGAGCATCCCGCGCTAAGCATCGCGTCACCTCTGCGAACATTTTAGAGCTGGCGCGCCCAACCCAACCAAACAAATGTGGAAAGATACTTCACGGACTATGAACAATTGAACAACAGAGAAGATTAGCACGGCGCCTGCACTAAGTATGACACGCTCAATCAAAGAGAAGCTACCATTTTTTTGTGTTTCTTGTTGCCTGGCCTGGCTTGACCTGCGGTCAAGCGCAGGCGCCAGCCAGCGCGCGCCCTTCGGGCGCTGCGCTGCCGTGATCTCAGTCATCTCGGACAATTCATATCTCGACTCAGACCAAATACCAACTTCGCATGTTGTAGCCATCAAAGCACACTATTTCGAGATGTAAGGCCACCTTTCCATAGGACCGGCTGACTTTTCTATTCTACGTTTTCGCTAGAAATGGCTGTCTTCCATCTTACTAGCGCTATCCCAGTAGGTCCACTAATTCAGAATGTGCGATGGAAGAGTATCGGTATACATTTTTGAGTTCATTTGTTTGTAGTCATCAAGTAATACTATAGGCATTTCAAACGACCGATGTTCCTGTCAGACTAACTCCTAGGTTTTGGCTTTTGCCAATGTGAAAAGTTCAAAGTCGCGACGATAATGCGTCCATCCTAGAACAGGTATGTAGCCCTCAAGTGTTGTTGTTGTAGTCTAAGAGAGCCTGCATATCTACTTGATTGGATACGATGATCCTTTGTTCTAACCATCGAGAGTCGTGCTGGAATCTGGTCAACTGTTACCAGTCGAGCGTTTCAATACCGATGAACAGCCAAGCGGAGAAACAAGCCTCATCCCAATCGAGTTTCTGACGGACTGGAAGGCCTCCACACCAAAATCAGACGTCGCTGTTGGCACCCTGTCAATCTTCGCCTGGGGTGTCCAACCGAATCCTTGGGGTTTTCCACGCTCGTTTAGATATTCGATGTTCGAAAGCTTCATGAGTATCGTTTGTTAGAAGTAGCTGACTGGATTCAGCTGTCTGAGATGATGTCCAGAAAATTTTCAAAGTCGTCCTTGTTGGCTCCGACACTCGATACCCAAAATCAGGATATTCTCGAAAAGAATTTCACACGTGCTTTCTAGTTCGCACAGGAACCAAGAGGTAAGCCGACCTGGGTTGATGTTCCAGTATGAATCTGGTTCAAGCGAAGGTATGTCTCCTCGTCTTCGCCCGTGGCTTCTTCGAGGCCAAATGCAGTCTGCTCACCTTCAGTGCGGGCATCAGCCAAAACTTGGGCTTCAGCCTGGTCAAGTTTGACCTTGCGGTTTCTGAAACCAGCCGTGTTTCTTGTCTTTCTACGCTGGTCGCCCTTGGTGATGGCATCAAATGCCTGTCGTTGCCAGGCCAGGAGCCCAGCCTCGGTAGTCGGATTGTGGCCATCGTAGAACCTGATCATCTCTGCATGGCGGCCCTCGAACATTTTGGCCGGATCAAGTACCTTCCTTTGGCGAGATCCGTCCTGGATCGCGCGGACATACCCATCGTACTCGTGGTCGATGTGGTCCTCGATGTCGTCGTTGGCGGGAGCCAGTCTGGCTATGTCGCCTTCGATGATTTCCATGATTTGCTCCACTTCGAATGGGATGGCGTTCTGGAATATTATTTCGTCTTTGTCAGCACGTCGCGTGATCATCGTAAATGCGCTGCAGTTTGATGCTTCCCAGCCTCCAGACCACAGAGCTTGCTGTACGCTTGGCCAGTCATGTTGCAGTGCATGCAACTCGTACTCAACGCCAACGAGCTGGAGATGGAGACTTTACAGTCTTCGAACTGAGTCAAGCACGTGTTCGCGTCGGTTCATTACTGCGAGCGAGTCTCGCATACCATCCTCGTATAGATAAGCCACATAGTCTCTCGCCTCCTTGGTTTTGGCTGCGAGCTTCCAGATGGTGTTGATCGAAATGGCCGGCTTAGCTGGTAACGGAAGCCTTGCTGGCCTATCAAGATTTAGGCGTGCGTCTTACAATTGAGTTCGAACGCCTCATGCCACTCGCCACGTCTGACGTATACAAGAATGAGTATAACGAGCCTTGGGTCGTGAATGAACGAAACCACGCGAAGCGGAGAGACAAAGCGCCTTAGGCTTAGGTTATAAGAGAAAAGAGATATAAAGGTAGAGAGAGAGAGAGAAAGAGAGAGAGAGGGAGAGGTAGAGATAGAAAGAGAAGTAGAGATAGTGAGAGACGTGGAGGCAGCAGAGATAGCGTTTGTCAGGTGAGAGCGTCACACCTTGGCACTACTAGCGTCGACCAATCAAGTTTCCTGCTGCTTTGCTACAGAACCTGGCTACGAAGAAGCTCGTTTTTTATGGACCGAATACCTCCTAAGAACACCAGGAAACTCCAGAGGCTCCACGCACACAACACTGCTACTAGTCACAAAGTAGTACCTAGTGATAATATAACATGTTTTTACTACTTACACGTATACTAAGTAGCCCTAAAGTATAGTAACGTTATTGTTCTGTGTCGCTTCACTGGGTGATGGTGCTGCACAGGTGTTCGATCAATAAAAACAAGCTTCTTCGTAGTAGCCTGCCTTGCTTCGTCGCTTCACTCCGCTTCGCAACAACGGCTTGCTACAGGGACGAGAGCTACGAAACTGACACGCAGACCTGTTGGAAGGTGCACCGGAGCACCAATATTTGCCAAGGGGTCAACGTATTGCTTATACACAGAAATTACGCAGTAGTTCTCATCTGTCAATGCTTATCTACTTTCTACAATACCGACCGGATGGCGCTAACGCAGGTTTGTCCCTTCGGCGCTGCTGGCCAGAAGTCAATACAGGGATTGCTCGCCCATCGAGAGACACGACTAACAATCAATGTATGCGCCAGGAGTACCAATTATATCACAAGGTGCACAAGGAATATACACTGACAAGAGGGTAGTGATAAGAATGTAGCGTCAAATGACGCCTACAACGTGATTGACATCGTTGATGTTATTAAGACAGACACTGGAAAGATCCATAATAGGCTTGCGGAGTTCTCACCATTTCGAAACACACCTTGATTAAGCTACGCGGTATATTCAAAGACCAAAAAGCAAAGAACGCAAATGCGCTCCATCCCTAAACCACAAAAACGAATAGACAAACCAAGACACTTCAACGTCTAACCCCGATTATGCAACCCACAGTTCCACTCGGTCTCTCCCTCAACGCTATCCTTGGCCCTCCTGCATCGCGTCCCCTTCAGAGTAAGCTGCGAGCACCTAGTCTTGCCACCGCTCCTGACCGTTTGACGCACTTTCTTTGACTTGCCTCTTGGCTCCAGAGACTCTGCGGCTGCCCTCTTCCCTGGTCTTCCACCACTTGGCCGAGGTGGTGAGCCGGGCGGTGTTCGTGCTCCGTCGGACTCAGGTGCCACCGCTCCCGTTGAACCTGCACCGCTCTGGACTGTCTTTTGTGATGAAGCCGGTTCGGTTGCGACCTCGGTTGGTGATGGTGGCTCAATAGGCACAGTGTCCACTGCCGAGATGACACCAATCTGCAGAGACACCTGAGGTCGTGGGGGCGGGCTGGCAGGTTCACTCGCGGCCTCTGTCGGGGACGGTGGCTCGATGGGCAAAGTCTGGACGCCGACGATGTTGCTGAGCCGTTGTATTGCCTCTCTCCTCACATACCGGTCTATAGACGCATCCCACCAGTAGTCATCACCAACATTCTCTGGCATCCACGTCCTGTCAATGCGGAATCTGTTTCGAGCCAACAGACTCTCTTCCGCGTCCAGGAATACCGGTTGCTGCGAATCCGCATTTGGATCTTCATATCGAGGATAGTACAACTCATCATCAGGATCCTGATACGTCACATCATCCATATCCTCGATAAACTTGTAGAGAGACCCGACCCGGTTTGGGAAACGGCGAGCGATCTCCGGAAGCGTCATTCCCGAGAGTCCTTCGCCCATGGCGTCGTAGATGTCGAGACTCCCTGGTCCTGGATCTCTGATATCGATGAAACGCCGAGTGGTGAGGTCAGGCCGCGCGATCGTGACCAGCACATCAGCGATGAATTGCTCGTTGCCGTTGTAAGGCCACCACCGCTGAAGAAGCTCTGGGAAGTTGAAGAACTCGTTTGCCCCGATAGACCTCATCACAACATTCACAATCTCGGCCTTAGTAGGCACCGGATGACGCATGTATCTGCTTTCAACGGGGTCGTCCACGCCTCCTTTCGTCTTGACCGGGGGTTGCCTCTGCAGTGAAGCGAAGCGCTGGATGCGGAGAACAAGCATACGCGCATTTCTCGCATACGGGAAGGCGTGGCAGATTTCCGCAAGAGTGGCGCCTTTCTCCCTCACGTCTTCGCGGTTGAAAAACGCTTCCATCTCGGCGCGCGTGGGCTGTTGATCCGGGGGGGTTCGCACAACGTGGTCGCGCCAGACTAGGTATCGTTTGAACAGCTCCATTGCTCTCCACGATTGATCGGCTCTCAAATCCGCACTCGCGTTCACCTGGTCGAGGGTGTATCTGAGATACCGATCCTTGGCAGCGTCAGACATGACTTCGACGTCTTTACATGCTCGTGTCCAGATATCTTTCAGCTTCTTGTCTGCCGGGTCGCCCAAACCTTCTTTGACAAACAGTGTGCGAAGATCAGGAGGCCGGGGAAACATTTGCGCAGCCGTTTGCGTTTCCTCTCTCCATTCTCTCTCCCTCCTCCTCCACCGGCGTTCGCAACTCTCCAGTTTCGCCTGCGTGAGTGGCACCACGTTCTTCTCACCCGATAACTCAAAGCACCAGTTGGTCATCCTCATGGTATCGACTGCTGCAGCGTACAAAGCGGGCTCGTAGTTGGGATTTGGGAGTTCAATCAGGTCGTCAAATGTCTCTGGTATGCCGACACCAGCCCAAGGGTTGGTGGTGTAATCTGGGTGGTTGTGCGCTGGGAACGGCACGATGATGTTCACTCCTGGAGGCAGCGTATCAGGATATTCAGGCGCATCATAGGTAAATATTTCGAGGCTGTGTTTTGCGAAAGACATGTTGATGTGCTGTCGACTTTCAAAGTGGGAATAATTGTCGACGTTATCAATGTTTGTCTGCGGACTTATATAGCTTGCAAGTTGAAGGCGAGCGAAAATAGAAATCCTGGGCTTCTTATTGCAACAATAGGCACTGGGAGACAAACTACAATGCCGCGTGACAATGAGAACGGATTGTGGTTGCTAATCATAGGTGAAGGAAGGTTGTTCGCGCTTTGTTCCCAAACACCAAACGAGCGGCAGGGCTGATGCCTTTGTACATTCTCGGAATCGAAGCACTGTACGAACAGAAAAATGTATCGGCGCTTGATCAACTCGCGTTGGAGAATCAAGTCTGGAGGTTGTCAATGCAAAAGTTGTTTCTGGTATGAAATTTTTTTGGTCATTGTAGTCTCCATAACACGTCTTACCCGCAAGATAGCAAGGGAAGCGTGGCTTTGTCGCCGCCTAAAATTTGTATCAATCCACTCCAATCTCAACATCTCCATGATCTGACAACGCAATGACTCCGAAGCGTGGCAACTTCATGCAACACCCATGCCCGCGAACACCAAAGCAGCGACGTTCATGACAACAATGACACCCCAAATGACAACCGCAAAAGCTGTCGTGATCCAGTGATTCCTCATCTGCACATACTCGCTCGCTTCGGCATCGGCATGGCTTCCGGAGTCGCGAGGTGCATCGTCATGCCGTACAGCGACTTTCATGTACTGCGATCGACATGTGAACCATATGAGAGGTGCGCTGACAAAGGGCAGAATGACACTAAGCGCGAACTGGCTACCGTTCAAGGCCTTGCTGAGCCCCTCTTGCCCGACAGCACCAGCGATGATGATGGAAGGTGTGATGCTGATGGAACGAGTGATAAGACGGCGGATCCAGGGCTTGATGGTCCAGTTCAGTTGGCCTTCCGACACCATTTGGCCAGCAATGGTGCACACGATGCCGGCTGAGGTACCGGAGAGGAGAAGCGCCAGCGCGAATAGAGTTCCGGCCACTGGCGCAATAGAGCGAGAGAGCAGTTTGTGGATGGAAAAAAGATCTGCGTCTGCGGCTTCTGCCTGGCCGTAGAGCGAAGCGCCGGCGACGATGAGGATGGCGGAGTTGACGAAGAGGGCAAAGGTGAATAAGGAGATGGCGAGCTCGGCGATGCTGTAGGACATGCAGTGTTTGATGGCGGCAAGAGATGGTTTGTACTTCAGCTCGTCTGCCAGAGAGTCGACGTCTGCGTCGTGAAAGGAGGTGGAGTTGTGTTCGTCATCGTACTCGCGGAGACGGGGCTGCACGATACCACTTCCCAGGTAGAGGCTGTGAGGCATTACTGTGGCGCCTAAAATACCACATGCTTGGTACAATCTACGATCTGTCAGCTCGAATCGTCCGCGTGATAAGCTGACACTTACGCTTGTGATTTGACCAAAGTCGAAGAGGGGACATAGCCATGGAAGACCTCGCCAACCGAGGCGTGAATCTTGCTAAGCTCAAAACAGAAACAGATGACAACGCCCAAAACAAGCAATGCAACGAAAAATTCAAACCCTCGTAGGGCACGCATGCTACCAGAGGGGGAATAGAAGATGAGGATGATGAGAACGTCCACAATGGATATAGCGCACCCAGCGACCAAAGGGACCTTGATCAGAATATTCAATGCAATTGCAGTACCGATGACCTTTACACGTCAGCGCGGGTTCGTAAATTGGAGTATTGTGACCTACCTCAGCAATATCCGTAGCTATGATGGCGGATTCGGCAAAGGAGTAGAGTATGTAGTTCAACCACGGCGGTAGATGCGCTTTACAATTCTCTGCAAGGTTCATTCCAGTCACAGACCCAAGCTTGATACACAACGATTGGAGAAAGATGGCGAAAATATTGGACATCAAGACAATGAACAGGAGTTTGAACTCGAACGAGGCACCGGCGGCAACATCCGTAGCGTAGTTTCCTAGCTCGTCAGTACTTTAGCAGAAAAAGGTTCGCTCGAAGCGGATGCGTTGCAGCTGAAATGAATCAGGGCCAACATACCGGGATCAATGTACGCAACAGCAACCATGAAGCCAGGTCCCACGAACTTCATGTACTTGCGCACAACTTCAACAACGCCACCAAAAACACCCCCTCGCCGCTTTGGCTGGACCACAGTTTCGACAACTCTTCCAGCAACACCACCACCACCACCACCCGCCTTCCCCCCTCCAACCC